>JAGYYJ010003196.1:0-137414 GCA_019671005.1 Hibiscus mutabilis
TAAATTTTAAAGAGTAATTCAAGTACAGAACATATAATCTTCTTATGATCTTGATGAATACTCAAATACTGATAAACAAGGAGTTTAATTTTTTTTTTCTTACTAGTAAATGTATAATTTATAATGGATTATGAAAATCAAATAAAACTCATATCAAAAGAATCTCTTCTTGCACGCATTAGTCATTACAAAAAGCACCTCTACATACATTAGATGAATTAGACGTGTGTCTGATCAAATTAACTGAACAGGGGGAAAACCCAAAACTTTTTTTGGTTTGAATTCGTCATCTTTACCCAAAAGTCAAGGCCTAATACACACTTAAACAACACAGTTCGCAGTAGGATTCTAACAACGAATGATCTTTCTTTTTTTTTTGTTCAGAACTAACAACGAATGATCAGTTGAACTAAAGAGCATTAAACTAAAACAATGAACCCATTAATCCAATGTTTAATTCTCAAGAACAAAAAGAAGAAAGAAACATATAGAGTGGTAAATAATTCAAGAAATCGTACTCTGAAGATCAAAGTAAAGTTTGAAGCAATTCAGAACCTACAAATTCTATAATCTAAAGTTGGAAGTTAAAACTGACCAAAGGCATCCCAAATTTGATCTTCGATATGCCACCTAAGATCAAAGGATCGCTGGGTTTTGGATGTTGAGATTTTCCAGGGAGATTAACAACAATTGTGGCTAGGTTTTTTTTAATACGCGTAGTAACCGTTTTCTTTTGATTTATAATTTTTCCCCTTTTAGATAATCTTTACAAATTGTAATCTGTGTTGGATTTTAAATGTAATTTAATTTTTAAATTATATTAAACTATACTAATCGGCATTAAATAAATGATAATTATATTAATTTTATAATTTAATCCATTGCAAGATAGATTTTTTTTTCTTTTTTGGGTTTTCTATCCTTCAATTCATTGCCTATCCCAAATGCTCTCCAACTGCAGGTTTTTGCAAGATAGGTTTTAAATTTATAATTTTAGGGTTAGTGATTTAGTTTAAGGTTTAGGTTTTAGGGTAAGGATAGTAACGAGACAGGTCATGGCAAATTTTTTTCATCTAGCTCTCGACTTGAAATTTAAAAAACTTAACCCAACCCCAAATTTAATATATTTTAATTTAACTCAACCTCGACCCGACATAAAAGAATAATAACCCAATTCCGACCAACTCTAAAATTGTAACGAAAATCTGGCTAAACTCAACCCGATTAAAAATATTAAATATATTATATAAAAATATGATGTATATATAATTAAAAATATATCGAATCGGGTTAAAAAATTTCACTCTAAATTCAAAATCACCCAGACCCCGACTCAATCTTTACCAAACTCATTCTCGAATACGAAAATAAAAAGAAAAAATATGTTTTGGTCGGGTGTAAGTCATGTCTAGTCAGTACAAATTTAGATAATTCTGTCATCTACATATTTAGAAGTTTAAATTTTAAGATATAAGGTTTGTGATTTTTTATTTTAGGGAAGAGTTGTGAATTTTTGTAGTAATGCATATTGTATATAAGCCTAGAATTACAGGGGCCTAATTAGCTAAAGGTACACATGTGGGCAACGCCAAGATGATTTCAGATTCCAGATTAGACTTAACTGACATCTGTTCAAATTACTAACTCAAGACCTCACCGATGTTTGTCTTCTTCATCGTCATCAAGGACTGCCATGTAGGACAACTCCATGCTCTAGCCGTTAGTACCATCCTTTTCTTTTTATCATGAAAATTAATTAAAAAAAAACTTAAGGTTCAATAAACCTTTAAATTTTTGTAAAAATATTAATTAAGTCTTTAAATTTTTTTTTGTACAATTAAACCTTTAAAATCATGAAAAAAATTAATTTGACATGTGACATTATCATGTTACAACATATGTTAAAAAATTAAAACTCCTAAATTTTATATTTTTAAAAATATTTTTTAGAATTTTCCATTTTTTTTATTTTTTTAGATTTTTTCTGTTTGTATATATATTTTAAAATTTAAAAAATCATAGAAACGATAAGTGGCATTATCATGTTACAATACGTGTCAAAAAATTCAAAAAAAACTGTTAAAATTAACGGCCAACATTGGTCAAAAGGCCAAACTGATTATTTTTCTTTAGTTTGAGGGCTTAATTAGGTGTAAAAAAAATTTAAAGGCTTAATTAATTTTTTTGCAAAAGTTTAGGGGCTTATCGAACCCTTAAGCCAAAAAATGATGTATAAGAAGTCTTTGATTTTTTTAAAAAAAAATAATTAAGTTTTTAAATTTATTTCATCCAATTAAATCATTGAATAAAGAGATTTAATCAATTAAGTCTAGACCTAAGAAATTTGACCAATTAAGTCATTTGATAAATTTTACTGTTTAAATTTTGACAATTTTTTTTCTTTAGATATTTGTAATCGCAAATTTTGTCCGGGTCCTTAACCCATTTTTATATTTTTAATTATTACAATAATGGACTTTTATTATTATGTTATTACCCATTTTTATATCAATTACAAGCAACATATATTTTGGTACCGATTTTCGGGCGTGATGGGGTTCTAATCCTTCCCCACACGTAACCAACTTTCAAACCCATTTTCGAACGAATCTCCGGTTTTATGGTGTTCAGCCTATCTATCTAAGTGGCCGGTGACGACTCCAAGTCTTTTATTTTCTAAAATACAAATTTTTAAAAGGACTTCCCCACTTTTTCAAATATTTTTCCAAAAAACGAAAGGAAAATTGGACTACGTTTTTTTAACGACACGACTCAATTTAAAAAAAAAAGGTTGCTACAATATTGCTGGCACATGATACATTATAGTTCTATCATGCTGCACTTACAGATTTTTTTTCAAAAAAATATTTTTTATATGTTTTTTCGTAAATTTGTAGAATTTGTATAGTTTTTTTAACAAAATAAAAAAGTAAAAATACTATAATTATGTTTCTTAAATCTTAATACAATGGCTTAATTGAGTGTAAAAAAATATAAAAAATTAATTGATTTCTATTTTTTAAAAGTTCAAAGATATTTTACAATTTTAGGGGGGGACACTTGTAAAATCAAAGCTAAAAGAATGCGGAAAAAACTTTGATACACTGCTGTGTAAACTTTAGTTTATACGTGCCTTTTAGTTTTAGGGGTTAAAATTTTAGTTTAAGGTTTAAAGTTTAGGGGTTTAGGTTGTAGGGTTTAGAATTTAAGGTTAATGTTTAGAATTTAGGGTATAGATTTAAGGTTTAGAGTTTAGTTTTTTAGGATTAGGGTTAGGAATTTAAGATTTGAGTGTTAGTGTAAATATGCAAGCTTGTGTAAAATTAGTTTTACACAGCCTGGTATCAAATTTTTACCCAAAGAAAGCTCATAAAAAAGGGGAAAAACTTTGATACACAAGATGTGTAAACTAAAGTTTACACGTGCCATTTAGTTTTAGGGGTTATGATTTTAGTTTAGGGATTAAAGTTTAGTGGTTTATTTTGTAGGGTTTAAAATTTAAGATTAATATTCAGAATATAGAGTATATGATTTAAAGTTTAGGGTTTAATTTTTTAGGGTTAAGATTAAGAATTTAGAATTTAAGTTTTATAGCGTGAATATATAGACTTAATTTTACACCTTCTGTATTAAAATTTTACCCTAAAAAAATAAATTGACATAAAGTTGAAATTGATGGAATAAATTAACCCTCGTTTCTATTTCCAAAAAAACTACCTTGCATCAAATATTGCACCCCTTTGCAAAAGAAAAAAGGGGGTAAAATCAAAATGCAAACTCCAGATTTACAAGCATAATTATCATATACTCGCAAATTTCATCGGCGGTTGCTTCGATTACCTTTGAGTTGGTGTAGCCATGGCTAGGGTGAAACCTTGGAGCCTGGTTCTGGTTATTGTGTATGATGGAATTTGAGCTATTTTTTATGGATAAATTTGCTTTATTATCCAAGAAAGCAGGAAACCCTGCTACTGTTTACAGTGAGGCGAAACAAAAAGCCCTGTTACAGGATCAGCCTATACAGCATTTACAAACACTGCACCAGAACAAAAAGACATATAAAGAATCAGATAAGACCCCATTCTATACATAGATGAGAATTTGAGCTATTTGGTTAATGGTGTCGTTGATGATAATAATGAAGATTTTGGAGCTTCTTTCACCCTTGAAGATTTTGGAGCAAATAATTCATCAATGGCAGAACCAGAATTTTCTTGCAACGTTGCTTAAATCCCTGTCTTATGTACAATCAAGCTCTTCTACATGCAAGTGTTGTCTTTTCGAGTCGATTTTTTGCATTTAAAAGTGTTTTTGTCTATTAACAGGACAATAATTGGGAGTTCCAAACTTGAGAGAGAAATACTCAGCAAATTCTTCCCATTCATCTTGAGTTTGATATTGTGCTTCATTCAATAAATGCTCGAGTACATCCGGAATCTTGCATAAATAGGAAATATTACATTAGGTAGGTGGTGTAATATCCTCTAACAAACTTTACTACCAGTGTATTCTCCATCCTTGGATAGATACAGGAGAAATGCAAAGCTCAGAGCTCTCAAAATCATCAAACTCGAAAACATTTCAAAAACAAAGATCACCACAAGGTTATTTTGTCACAAATTGAGAATTCATACTCTTCTTTTGTTTCTCAAGCTTAATCCCCTTAGCTTGAATGCTTCCACTTCTATTGGTTCTCGTCATATTGCCAGGCTGAAAACATGGGGATGTCAGTTTCTTCCTCGTTTTCTGTTTAGTGGAGAGTCATCCAAGATTTCAACGATGGCGTCTGTTGGATATTTGAATTCTCTCGAGCTGGAGGGACATGGACTTCGTCGACAATTAGATTTGGTGTCACTGACCAAGCTCCTGGTTTTAACTCGACTAGATATGCTTCCATGAGCTGTTACAATGATAAGAAGCAATCAAGCATCTCCATAGATTGTCACAAGCTGATCATTCAATCAAAAGACCTATAACATGTTCTACTCACCCGGTGGCTTGCAGGCCTTGTTTGTATTTTTGACAAACGGATAGATGACCACCAAGATCATTATCTGCCACAAATGCCAGCCAACCACCACGGATGTATGCTTTCGGATCTTTACATCCTGGATTGCAACGGTACTTCACAGGCCAAGTTTTCCCAGCGGAGTTGCATAAGATTAGATTACACTTGTACACTGTCAAAAATTTCCTAGCAAAGTCTAATGGTATAAACTGGAAATATAGAAAGGGAATAGAAACCACAGAATAGACTGCATAAGTTTGTGATTTTAAGCTACTTGGTTTCAGGAAAATGATGATTTAGAGAATAGCTAGGTTTCAGTTGTAAAAGTTACCATTCTGTATATGTATGATGGTTGCATGACCACCACAAAAACTGGGTTTTTGGTACCTTTAGCACTAGCTATCTGAACAGCGTGAGCCTTTGTAATGGCTATCAGCTGTTGTACACAACTAAATGCCTCAGTTTCCACACTTCCCTGAGCTGTAATTACAAAATGAAATAATTACACGGCCAATCAATTTGAGAACCTGAAAGGTCAATTAACCCACTAAAGGGGGTTTTTTTTTTTTTGGGGGGGTCATGCCATTAAGTTGTCCCGGTGTTCAACTTTCCCAAAATTTCCAAGATTGTTCCTACACTTGGATTTCTCTTTACTTTTCCTATTCACAGAAACATCATCAAAAAGGTATAGAAACATATCACCATCCTCTTCATCAATGGTGAATGGATCAACCTATGGAGCACTATTATCAAAAATCAAGTTTACAGGTAAGGGGACTAATATTTTTAACTTATGTGCTCACCTAATCTCGATGAAGACCGACTTGCAATATCAGCAGCTTTTTGTTTCCCAGTTGAAGTCATTGGTTGCATCTTGCCCATAAGCTCAGGTTTCAGACATCCCCAAGCACCAGATACTCCTCCCTGACCATGTTTTGCTGAATATTTGAATTCACTTGTTAAGATTGAAACTTTCAAGACAATAGCTTTGGAAATACACCAATGCTTAATCAAACTTAAAAACATTCAAAGGAAAAGATTATCACTAACCAATGACCTATCTAACAGGTCCTACTTACCCTGAGATCTGCAAGCCTTGCCAGCATTTTTGACAACCGGATAAATGCACACTTTCAATAGGATTTCAGGATGCTTAATTAATTCGAAGACACAGATGTCACCAACTTTAAGATGATTATCTTCCACAAATGCCCGCCAGCCGCCATAGAGTAGTGCAGGCAGTCTTTTATTTTCTGCATTTCTATAGCACGTCACAGACCATGTTTTGCCAGCAGAATTGCACAAGGTCATATTGCATGTGTGCCTTGTCAAAAATTTCATGGCAAAGTTCGATGGTATAACCTGGAATTCGAGAAGCTTTCAAAAAAGAAAACAGAATATGAAACCTTTTCGTCCGAAAAAAAGAGTATAGTTCATAACTGTTGGGTCAGCAGCAAAATGACAACTTTGAGGTTATCAAGATTCTTCTTTTATACCTTACCATTTTATATCCATAACAAACAGATAATGGCCACATGAACACCATGAAAACTGGATTTTCAGCACTTTTGAAAGCACCAACTATCTGAATTGCCTGAGCCTTTTCGGTATCCGTCAACACTTACGAACAGCTTAAAACCTCCATTTTCACACTTTGACGAGCTGAAATTACTCCAACTCCTGAATGAATCGGAAATTACAGTAAGCAACAAAATCAAGAGGAAGAAAAAGAAAAAAATGAAACAACACTGCTAAGATTGCAACAAAGAAAGCATAGCATCAACGTTTTTCTGTAGAAATCTCACCAGATGAGTACAAGAATTAGCATATGCTGGGTGCATCACAACACTGAAAGAGGAATTTGAAGTTCTGAAATCACTAGCTCCGATACAAGCTCCTTGTTTCTCAGTCGGAGTTGATGGTTTTATCTTGTTCTGTTCCATAAGCTCAGGTTTCAGACATCTCCGGCCACGTGACAGCCTTCCACTACCATCTTTTGCAGAATATTTGAGTTCACCTGTTAAAATTGAAACAGTTGAGATAATAGCTTTGGAAGCATAACATTACTTTCGTCAAACTCGAAAACATTTCAAACAGTGAGCTAATACTGTGCACATATATATATATATATATATATATATATATACACACAAACAATTGTTTGAAAAACATAAATACTGAAAAATGTTAATCGTTGGAATCAAGATTTGTTTCTTTTCGTACATTAAATCAATCATCATGGGAAGCTAAATGGATTAAAAAGTAATCACATTCTAAAACCTAATATTGTGATATTAAACTTAAATTTGCACAAATATAGTATTAGACCTGATAGGAGCAAATTTTCTCTTTTTTCCTCTAAGTTAGAATTGTTCAAAAAAGGGAAAAAAATCTAAAAAGTAAAAAGGATGAATAAAAATGTTATGTACTAAAAAGCTCTTTCTATTTCTCACATTAAAGGAAGGGAAAAACTTCAATAGGCTTGTTTATTTAGTTTAACTGGTTAGGAGTTTAATTTAGGGTTTGGGTTGTATGGTTTAAAATTTAAGGTTGATATTTAGAATTTAGGGTTTAAAACATGTGGTTTAGTTTTTTAGGGTTTAGGTTTAGTAATTTAAGATTTAGGTTTATAGTATAAATAAATTTTACACAGCCTGTGTATCAAAATTAAACCCTTAAGGTTATGGTTTAGGATTTAAAATTTAGAGTTAGAGCTTAAATTTTTTTTTTAGCGTTGTAACTTATAAATAAGTACCGAAAAGGATAGATGGTTTTTATTAAAAATGAACAAAAATCTTATGTCCCGTATGCCCTTTTGGTGTCTCTATTCATGTCCCCAACACTAAAAAATTAAATCCTAACCCTAATTCATAACTTCTAAATCCTAAACCATAAACCAAAAAAATAAATCATACATCCTAACCCCTAATCTTAAATCCTACTCCTAAACCTAGTTTTTCAAGGTGAAGACTATTCGAGATCTTGGAGCCTTGTTTTGGTTGTTTTGTATATGATGGGGGTTGAGCTCTTTGGTTACCGGTGCAGGTGATAATTTCTAGTACTTGCTTTTAAAAAATAGTTCTTTCTGGTTAATCATGCCAAAATTTAGAAGCTCAAACTAAAGTTCAAAGCTAATCAGAACCTACAAGTTTTATAATCTAAACTTCAAGGTTGAAAGTTAATACTCACCTAAGAGTTTGGCACCGCAGAATTGATCTTTGATGTGCAACTCGAGGAAAAATAATTTCTGGCTTTTGGACGTTTAGAACTTTCAATTGGATTAACACATTTGACTTGTTTTCACCTAAGTTTTATGAGGGAATACTTTGGCTGAAATAATGACCCCTTCCAACAAGTTTCCCTTTCCCTTTCCTCCTGTATGAAGTGAAAAATCATCAAAAAATAGTAAATTGGCATAAAGTTTAAATTGAAGGAATAATCCATTTATTTAATGGTTAGATGATCTCAACCACATTCCATTTGACTGAAATATTAGTATTTGTTTTCTCCCAGTAATGTGGAACATTTTTTCCAGTAATTCATATTTGGATTCGTTGAATTACTACCAAAGCTGCACCTGCACCTCACCCAGAACATTCTCATTTCATTGATTCATATAATAGTCAACACCTTTTAGTATTTGACCATAGATAATATAATCTAGGCCACCATAACCATTTACTTGTGCCCAAAGCAAATTCTACAAAGTTGACAACAGGCTGAAAAAATTATGCAACTTGTTTGATCAACTACCAAGCATCAAACAATCCACCCCTTACCAAAACCTACATATAAATACACGCCAAAGTTTACAGGGAAAAATATATACTCACAAGTTTCATCGACATTAGCTTTGAGTTGATAAGCATGGCTGGGGTGAAACCTTGGGGCCTTATTTTGATTGTTTTCTGTATGATGAGTTTGAACTCTTTGGTTAAGGGCGCTGATAATAATAATGAAGGTTTAGCAGCTTCTTTCATCTTTGGCGATTCTTTGGTGGATGCTGGTAATAATAACTACCTGCAAACTTTGTCTAAGGCAAATGTTCCGCCGAATGGGATCGATTTTAAAGCCTCCGGCGGCCAACCTACCGGCCGTTTCACCAATGGCAGAACCATTGGTGACATTGTAGGTACGTTTTCACACTCTCGATGTGTCTTTAGCCAGCTGTTTCTGGATAATGGACTAAAGTCTGTGATTTGTGTATTAACAGGAGAAGAATTGGGAGTGCCAAATTATGCAGTTCCATATCTTGCTCCGAATTCTTCAGGAAAAGCTATATTATATGGTGTAAATTATGCATCAGGAGGAGGAGGGATCATGAATGCAACTGGAAGCATATTTGTATGTTTTTCTTAAATGTATCCATTTCCAACTAGTGTTTATGGAAATCTAGAGTTGAATTTATAGTTTTATCTGAATTCTGCAGGTTAATAGGCTGGGATTGGATATCCAAATCGACTACTTCAACAACACAAGAAAACAGCTTGATCAATTATTGGGTCCATCAAATGCCCAAGATTATATTTCCAAGAGATCCATCTTCTCAATTACAATCGGATCCAATGATTTTCTCAACAATTACCTTCTCCCACTTGTTTCCGCTGGAACAAGGATTTCCGAAAACCCTGATGCTTACATCGATGACATGATCAATCGCTTATGGAACCAATTAACAGTACGTTAAATATGATTCCGACTCTTCATATTTCTTAATGTACCCGTATTTTACACTTACATCTGTTTCATAACTAGCAATATGATGTACTGTTACTGGTGGCAGAGACTCTATCAGTTAGATGCTCGGAAATTTGTTGTCGCAAATGTCGGTCCGATCGGCTGCATACCATATCAGAAAGCCATCAATCAACTGAAGGAAAACCAGTGTGTTGATTTGGCAAATAAACTAGCAATGCAATACAACCGCCAATTAAAGAATTTGCTGACTGAACTAAATGGGAAGCTCCAAGGAGCCATGTTTGTCCATGCCAATGTGTACGACATAGTGATGGAACTCATCACAAATTTTGCACAATACGGTATAAACATCGATGAACACATCTCGGGTCTATTTTTCTCGATATTTAAAATTACGAATCGATCACCAGAGTGTTTTTATTTATTTATGCAGGTTTCACAACAGCAGGCAGAGGTTGTTGTGGAGCTGGAAATGGAGGCCAATTTTCGGGGATAATTCCATGTGGACCGACATCAAGCTTGTGTGAAGATCGCGAGAAGCATGTTTTCTGGGATTCTTACCATCCGAGTGAGGCAGCCAATCTTATAATCGCGAGGCAACTGGTGTACGGAAGTACCCAATATGTTTCACCAGTGAATCTTAAACAGCTTCGAAATCTCTAGCTGTGTTTGCTTAATTTTTCTTTCTTTCCAATTCAGTCTTATTCAAATTTCTTGTTAATTTGGTAATTGTTTCTATTATTTTACTAGTAATTTATTCAAAAAAATTATTTAATTTGATTAATTAAAAAATGTCGGTGTGCAGAGAAAATGTAGACCACCTACCTTGTTAAGACTTTAATTGCTGAGGCAAACAAACAAGTAGGTGGCTTAAATTGGATTGACGATTGCTGATTTTTGTCCTCTGTTAATCGTTTATATTATTATTTTGTATATTAAACCATGTTTTAATTACTTTATTGACGTGTTTAAAGCTGACAATTTTGTTTTGATATAACATTGGTATGTGATTGGTACCACGGACGAAAGGTATAAGGTTCTAGGGATTATAGCCCCTTAAATTTTGAGATTAAAATTTGATCACTAAAATTAAAAAAAAAAAAACAGCCCTTCAAGATTTTTAAAAAATTCCTATTAAATTGTATGATTTTGAATATTTTTAATTCAATCTCCTCTCATAATTTTTAAATTTTTTTATTAAATCTCTTAAAATTATTAAAAAAATTGAGGTTTAACTAAAATTTTTAATAATTTTAAGAGATTTAATAAAAAAAATTAGTTAAGCCTTAATTTTAAAAAAATGAGTTGACCTCAAACTCTTATTCAAGTTCTGTGACGAAGTACTGCATAGGCTTATTATGAAGACAATCTTTTTTAGTTTAATTTGTTTTATTCACAACGTTATAATTTAAACTTTTGACTTTATTTAAAGAATTTGGTGACTTATTAAATCCGACAAATTAAGCATATACGAATAATATAGTGAAATGTAAATGGGTTAAGAAGCATGGGTGTAGAAGGAAAAGAGTCCTAGACCGTATAGGAAAAATCTAAAAAGAAGCAGTTTAAGGAGTAGTTGAAACTTAAACAAATAGGAGGGAGGGTGGAGAAAGAGAATGGAAGGAAATGTCAGATATTGTCGGCGACCGAATAAGCACGACTCTGGCAAGAATCGAAGATCGGTGATTGCCTGTGCCTGTGCCTGTGCCTGTGCCTGAGAAGTGAGAAGGGGAGGGTTTTGTTAGTATTTGATAATGACACATCATACGGCGATGGAGACACTTAGATGGCTGTTCAGCCCTTCGCGTGCCACCCCGACTCGGCCCCCCTAACACCACTTTCGACCGACAGCTCCGGTCCTTGGCTGACTGCTCTCACTGTTGGTCTTTGCCTTGGTCACTGTTCACGGGCGGATTTATTTTGGATTCTTCCTAAATCCATTTTACAAATTTGGAATGTAATATCAAAGTAATCGTATTTTTCTGCATTTACATCTAGATTTGAATAACATAATTTACAAGTCATGTAGAGGCCAAGATTTAGAGTTAGAACTCATGAACCAATCATTATAGAAAGGAGGCATTGGATCGTTAAAGAAAATGTAGTGGTTAAATAATTTATGTATAATCTAAGGAGTAGGGGTGTAAACGAGCCGAGTCGAGCTCGGTACTACTCGAGCCTATGAATTTAAGATTTAGATTTTAGAGTTTGAGCTTGAGTAATTTTTAACGAGCTTACGAAATCTGAGTTCGACTCGGCTCGTTAAGAACTCGAGTCGAGTTCGAGCTTGATTCGAGCCCAATCGAGTCAAGTGTTGACCGATCTTTGACCGTGTCGGACTCGAGTATCTCATCATCTGTCACGTCTCATTTAAAGCCCTATCAAGAAAAAACTCTAATACACAAGTTGTGTAAACTCAAGCTTGTTAAATTTAGGGTTTGGGTGTTAGTTTAAGTTTTAGAGGTTTAGATTGTTGTGTTTAGAATTTAGGATTTAGATTTTAGGGTTTTAAGACTTATGTTTAGGGTTTTAAGTTTAGGAATTTAGATTTTAAATCATAAAAAAATTAGTATATTATATTTTTTAATAGCTCGCGAGCTTTTCGAGTCAGTATCAAGTAGTTCGGCTCGGCTCGTTATGAACTGGAGCCGAGTTTGAGCTCAAATCGAGTCTAATCAAATTAAATTTTAACCGAGTCGAACTCAAATAACTCGCGATTTATCTCGTCTCATTTTCTACCTACATTCAAAGCCTGTGTTCCTGGCAGCGGGGCCTTGATTGGAGAGGAGATGCGAAGCGACAAATGCGGTGAGGGGGTACGGAGGAGGAATCTGATGCTTCCGAAATCAGAGGGGAGACTCAATAGTTGCAGCCCACGCTGCCCGACACGCATTATTCTCTTCTTCTGTCCTCCCCCTCCCCCTCCCCCTCCCCCTCCATGGATCCATCAATCCTCTTCTTTCACGCGATTGATCTCTCTATTACTGTCACTTCACTCTCTCCAGTTTTGTATTACTACTATTTTATTTTTAAAAATAATTTATTTTAATCCCTTCTTAAAATGTAATTGAGGGTTTTTCCACGAGTAGGCGTTCTCGAGCTAATTTAACTCTTTAATTCTTTAATTTATACCTAAAATTTAAATTACGATTGTGATTGTATTTTTGATCATAGTATTTGTTGTAATTGCAAACATAATATATGTTATTGTGATTATTATGAATTATTATTTTTGTAATAGTAATTTTAGATGATGTCATTACAAATAAAAATCCTTTTATTCTTTTTCGTTGTCTTTTTTATTCCTCAATATTAAAAAATTAAATTTTAAATTTTGATCTTAAATTTTAAAATCTTAAATCCTAAACCATAAGCTCTACAAAATACGTCTTACCCTTAATTTTTTAAACTCTAATACTAAACTCTAACCCTAAATCATATCTTAAACCCTAAATATAATTTTTAATATAAACATAAATAGAGACATAAAAAGATAAATAATTTCTATTTGTGCCGTTACCGTTATATAAAGATAGCGGATCATTATTTAAATATTTGTTCTTATCCAATCCTTCAAAGTTCGAATTAAATTGAGGATTTTTTTCTCCGGTGAAACTCTTGTATTCTACTGGTTTTTGTGTTTTTTAAGGGAAAATTATAGAACGGTCGACGCACACCGCTGAATACTACTAACACAATACACTGTTGAATATCACAGATTATTTAATGAATTTTAAATAATTATCAAAAACTTAAAAGCTCGACATACAATTAATCATATTTTAAAATAAAATTAGAAGAAATTATTTCATAAATCATTCTCACAGCTTCATCTATGGTCATACTCAATTAAATAAAATCAGGTCATCTTTATTTTTCACATCATATTTTCTTATAAATTACAAAAACTTCAAATATTATATTCTTTCCTCATACGTCATATATTAATTCTAATATGTTAATGAATAAAATCCTTTAAAAAATCTCAAAAGCTTAACTCACGAATCAAAAAAGATAAAAATAAAAAAATTAATTCTACTATGTTAAAACCCCTAGAATTAACATATTCGTTTGAACCGCGAACAAATTAATTAGAGAACCTAGGATTTTCTAAGTTATATCGGCTATGAACGTCAAAACCCACTGTTTGCATTATGTAGAAAGGAACACTGCTTGGCTCCATATCCTAAGTTATACCGGTTACCATGAAATTAAATTAGGGAGATATTTAAATAAAATTATTTTTTGCGGTTCAAACGAATATGTTAATTCTAGAGTTTTTAACATATTAGCATTATTTATTTTATTTTTGTCTATTTTGATTCACGAGTTTTTATTTGATTTTAATAATTTTATTCATTAACATATTAGAATTGATATATGAGGTATGATTTATGAAGAATATATGATTTGTAAATTTTAATTTATAAAAAATATTATGTGAAAAATAAAGATGACGTGATTTTATTTAATTAGGTGTGACCATGGATGAAGTGGTGAGAATGGTTCATCGCATAATTTCTTCTAATTTTATTTTAAAATATAATTAATTGTATGTCGCATCCTTGAGATTTTAATAATCATTTAAAAAATATTTAAAATTAATGGTGTTCGACAATATATTGCGTTAATAATATTTAGCTCATTCTAAACTTTTTTGAGAAAAAGTTTGATACATAGTCCGTGTAAATTAAAGTTTACACGTGCTTTTCAAATTTAAGGGTTAAGGGTTTAGTTTAGGGTTTAAAGTTTAGGGGTTTAGGTTGTAGGGTTTAGAATTTAAGGTTCATGGTTAGAATTTTGAGTTTAGAGGTTAGAGTTTAGGGTTTAGAATTTAGGGTGTTAGGGTTAAGGTTTTAGATTTTATAGAAGGATTGTATAAAAATATTTTACACGGGCTGTGTATCAAAATAAAATTCAACTTTTTTTAATCTCTTTCGTGGGTATAAATGAATCTGGGTCCTCTCATGTAACCATTTTAAGCAAGGAAGAGAAAGACAAAAACGGTCAAAAGCAATGCTTTAGGGAGAAAGACAGAGTCTCCATTTCACTGTTTGTGTACATTTGTTGTTGTTTTGTTTCATATTTGGTTGATCAGAAACCGATATTGTCACGGGGCTAGATTTTGACTCTAGCTGATCTGTGCGGCCTTAGACGCCTTCAACGCAAATAAGTCGATTCCTACGCCTAAGTCAGCCTTCAACCAGCCTTGTGAGTACTCCTGCTCAACAACGGCTTCGACAAGCTCTCCAGGTTTCGATGGATCTCGTCACAGACACCACTTGTGTCGCGGGGCTACACCTTTGCCAGACGAATCGTGTGAACCTTAGTCGCTTTCTCGGTTGAAACGTCGGCTAAGTCACCATGAAGTACCTTGTCACGGTCTTAGGTGAAGATCTCTCGACAAACACCTAACTCAGCCAGGATTCTCGCTCCGGAAGATCAAACACTCCTCGAAGCCCTCGAACGAAAGATCGTTCTAAGCGAAAGCTAATCAAAGAACAACAGAAAGAGATTGGCAGCTAGAACAATGAAGAACACTCAAGAACAACAAAGAACAATAAAGAACACTCAAAGAGTTTTAGAGTAAATGCTTCTTGTATTACTCAAAGTGAAGTGAATTGAATTACAAGTGAGGAGGGAGCCTCTATTTATAGTTGAAATCCCCTACATCCAACGGCTCAGTTTAAGTTACATCGACGGTCGAGATTGATCTTATCTTATCTTATCTGATCAAATCTCAATTTCAAATCTCTAATTATCACAAACATTATCTACACATTATATTCAAATAAATGGATAATGCTTTGACCAATTTACCCTTCTGAATCCTCCATGGATTTGGCTAAGTCTTGTGGGCTTGCGGGCTTTCTAGCATTCTCCAAGTGCCGGGCCAAGTGTGATGGTCTTGGCAAGCCCGTTCCACTGCGCAAACCCTCTTTGGCTTATTCTTGCGCCAATGCCTTGGTCCCAAAGGTTTGGTCCATGCCTTCCTCCAAGTGCTGGGCCAAGTCTAATGATCTTGGCAAGCTCGTTACGCCGCGCAAACCCTCTTTAGTTGATTCTTGCGCTAACGCCTTGGTCCCAAAGGTATGGTCCTCGCCATTCTCCGAGTGCTGGGCCACATTTGGCAAGCCCGTTGCATTGCGCACAACCTCCCTATTTGTTGCTCGCGCCAATGTCTCGATCCGAAAAGTTTGGTCCGTGACAATCTCCCCCACTTGACTTAGCGACGCCCTCGTCGCTGCACTCGAACGATCCTGGGCAGGGTCAACTTGATTACTCGTCGATGCCTCGGCTTCATGCAATTCCCCCATATGAACTGCTCGCCTCTACTCAAACTGCTGTTGAACATCGCGTGCTAACACGCATCTTGATACATCTCCCTTGTAGGAGCACTCTCCCACAAACTCTGATTTACCTCGACTCAGACCCACTTGGTCCTGCGGCAAAGACTTGGAAGTCGTCACAACATTGAACACAGACTGAACTCTCAGATTCGTCGACAACTCTAGCTTTCCCCTTTGAACTCTGAAAGGTCTCTTCCAATCTTCTTTTCCCCCGCACTGAAGACTAGGTCGTACTTGACCTACGCTCATCAACAATGGCAAATCAAAACCAAAAACACTAGGAACGTGTTTGAGATGTACCTTTTCCTCGGTCACATTTACTCTAAAACAGGTCAGCCCTTCTTTCTCCTTGAAGTCTGGCCCCCTCTGCATTGAACCTTCCTCATCGAAGTTCTTTGCATGCATCGGCACTTTCGCCACAAAGTCCGTTGCGACACTCTGCATCGGCACTTCTTCCCTGAAGTCCGTTGCATCTGGTTGCACCCGCCCTTCTGACTTGAAGTTTGGTGCTCTCTTGCATCGATCATTCTTCCTTGAAGTTCGGTGCTTTCTCTTGCGTCGACACTTCCTACCTGAAGTTCGTCGCTCGTTTCCCACCTTGCCCATTGGTGGTGTCTCCACGGTTACTATGTCCCCTAACGGCTTGGCCCCCTTCGACTCTACAATGGTTTCAAAAGCGATACTCTTTCCCCGAACATCCTCGGCAAGCTCCTCGGTAGCCTTCTCGGGCATGGTCACCCCTTTCTGCTTTCGGTCCCCCTTGGCCTTGGCAGAACTCGACATTATCGGATCAAGCGATACAGCCTCGCTCTCTTCGGGCTCACCCAACTCCTTGGATGGCTTGACTCGATCCAGGCAATCTCGCAATTTGTGAGTCCCCTTACACTGGTAGCACTCTAGTTGCTTCAACTTGCGTCGGCACTTCTTCCTTGAAGTCCTTCGCTTCTTTCCCACCTTGCCCATAGGTGGCATCTTAACGGTTGCTATGTCCCTCGACGGCTCAGCCTCCTTCGACACTGTACTGGTCTCAAAAGTAATGTCCTTCACTCGAACATTCTCGGCAAGCTCTTTTCCAGCCTTCCCAGACATCTTCAACCCATTCTGCTCATGGTCTCCGCTTACCTTGGCAGAACTAGATAACTCAGAACCAAGTTTCACAGGCTCTTTACTCTTGGCCTTGTCCTGTCCCTCGGACCACTTGGCTCGAAACGGGCATCTCCGTAACTTATGAGGTCCCTTACATCGGTAACACCTCAATTGCCTCGTCTTTACCCTTGGCTTGACAGCTTCCTCACTTGCTATCGCACCAAGTCTCACCACTGGCTAAACTATTTTGGCACTCGTAGTCGAACCACGGCTCTCACTTCGCTTGGCGGCATTGACACTCACAATCGCCCCAAGTCTCATCGCTGGCTGGACTACTTTGACACTCGTAGTCGAACCACGGTTCTCACTCTGCTTGGCAGCATTGACACACGCAATCGCCCCAAGTCTCGCTACTTCACCCTTTGACTCGTCTGTTATCTTCACCATGGCAGCTAGGCGGTTCTTCTCGGGACATCCCCTTATCAAATGAGGACCATCACAGAAGTAGCACTTCAACTTCTTGCTCCCCTTCTTCTCTGGCACGGACTTAGCCTCACCATTCCCCTTGTCTCTCGAACTGGGCCTGGTTGACTCAACACTCGCCTGCTTGCATTCTGCGGGCTCGGTCAGAGGTTCGGCAACAACAAAAGCCTCTGAAAGTCTCTGGGCATCTCCCTGCTCTACTGCGAGCTTCGCCCCCGGTCTAAATCCCTCTAAGAAGGTCTTGAGCGCATCACATTCGCTCATTGCCGTCTTGCAACTGAGCAGCTCCCTCTTGAGCTCATCCACTTCTTTTCGCAAAGCTTCCATCTCAGCTTCACTCGCATTACTCCCTCGAACAGTCACCAACTTGTTGAGAACTTCTCGTGTCTCGTCCTTGAACCGGTCATCTATGGACTCTACCTCATCAAGACGGGTCCCGAAAACACCTTGGGTCTGCTTGGCCTCCTCCTCGGATTTCTCAAGTCTACAAACCCTCTTTCCCAACGACTCTAATTCCGCCTTCATTGCCTCTACTGCATCTTGAAGGGAATCATCTTGTTGGTTCAACTTCTCGTATACTGAGTTGAGAACTTCTTGGATCTCCTTCGCGGTTTCCTCCTTGGAAGAATCATCCACTTTTTGCAAATCCACCATCTTGGCTTCACAAGCACAACTCTCTCGAACTACCTCCAACTCGTTGAGGATGCGTTGCGTCTCGTCATTGAACTTGCCCTCCATGGACTCTAACTTTTCAAGACGTTACTCCACAACACTCTGGGTCTTCTTGGCCTCATCTCTTAGAGTTTCCACTGCAGCCTCTAAGGAATCGCCACGCTCAGTCATCTTCACATCCAAGTCATTAAGAGCCAATTGAACCTCCTTCTGGATCCCTTCTAGAGACTCTAACATCTCAATATCCAACGAACCCAGCTTCTCAAGGTTTACTGACTCTAGCTGTTCAAACACCACCTCGACCTCCTTCTTGAAGTCCAAGAGTTTATCGACCCAAGCCTCCACGACTGTTATGAATTCAAGATTCGAGTGTACCTTATTTTCAAGACGGTTACTCCTCTCGTCAAATTCATTCAGAGTCTTTCTTACATCGTCCATTGTCAGTGTCTTTTTCTTTGGTGCCATCTCAATCACCACTTTGCCACGAACTAGTCTGATCCCTGATCACTTCGACTAACTCGAACGCAAACCACCACCACGCTTAACTGCAACTACAAGCTGGAATCCACCACACTTGACTGCAACTGCAAGTTGGCTTGAACACAAGTCACCACCACGCTTGACTGCAACTGCGAGCTGGCTCGAACGCAAGTCCCTTTCTCGACTCGCTCGGATAGCACTTATCACAGCACTTCTCTGATTCTACCTCTCGTGGCTCTCTCTGTTACCAACTCTCACGGCTCTTTTTGATACCAACTATCATCAAGAATTCGCTCCGATGTCAACTGTCACGGAACCGGCTACCGGCTCTGATACCAACTGTCACGGGGCTAGATTTTGACTCTAGCTGATCCGTGCGGCCTTAGACGCCTTCAACGCAAATCAGTCGATTCCTACGCCTAAGTCAGCCTTCAACCAGCCTTGTGAGTACTCCTGCTCAACAACGGCTTCGACAAGCTCTCCAGGTTTCGATGGATCTCGTCACAGACACCACTTGTGTCGCGGGGCTACACCTTTGCCAGACGAATCGTGTGAACCTTAGTCGCTTTCTCAGTTGAAACGTCGGCTAAGTCACCCTGAAGTACCTTGTCACGGTCTTAGGTGAAGATCTCTCGACAAACACCTAACTCAGCCAGGATTCTCGCTCCGGAAGATCAAACACTCCTCGAAGCCCTCGAACGAAAGATCGTTCTAAGCGAAAGCTAATCAAAGAACAACAGAAAGAGATTGGCAGCTAGAACAATGAAGAACACTCAAGAACAACAAAGAACAATAAAGAACACTCAAAGAGTTTTAGAGTAATTGCTTCTTGTATTACTCAAAGTGAAGTGAATTGAATAACAAGTGAGGAGGGAGCCTCTATTTATAGTTGAACTCCCCTACATCCAACGGCTCAGTTTAAATTACATCGACGGTCGAGATTGATCTTATATTATCTGATCAAATCTCAATTTCAAATCTCTAATTATCACAAACATTATCTACACATTATATTCAAATAAATGGATAATGCTTTGACCAATTTACCCTCCTGAATCCTCCATGGATTTGGCTAAGTCTTGTGGGCTTGCGGGCTTTCTAGCATTCTCCAAGTGTCGGGCCAAGTGTGATGGTCTTGGCAAGCCCGTTCCACTGCGCAAACCCTCTTTGGCTGATTCTTGGGCCAATGCCTTGGTCCCAAAGGTTTGGTCCATGCCTTCCTCCAAGTGCTGGGCCAAGTCTAATGATCTTGGCAAGCTCGTTACGCCGCGCAAACCCTCTTTAGCTGATTCTTGCGCTAACGCCTTGGTCCCAAAGGTATGGTCCTCGCCATTCTCCGAGTGCTGGGCCACATTTGGCAAGCCCGTTGCATTGCGCACAACCTCCCTATTTGTTGCTCGCGCCAATGTCTCGATCCGAAAAGTTTGGTCCGTGACAATATCCTGTGTTAACGTCACAAAAGATCCTTACCGCCTGGTGATTAACCTCAAAGCCTGTTTTTTTCTGCCACACGGTAGAAATTGTTTTTGTTGTTACCTAAGATTAGAATCCTATCCATTTCGCAGTGTTTCAACATATTAAGTACACGACCATTAATGTATTATTAGTATTGGCAGATTGTAATGCCCAATGTCATCATCCACTACTTGATTACTTCCCCCATTGGAACGAAACATCAACCAAATTCATTTTGACTGGCTTATCAGTTTAACGAAAGCCATAACTTAAAAACCAGTTAAACAAACACAAAGCCGCCTTCCTAGTCCCATAGAGCCGACCCTAATCAGACTTGTCTAGCTAGCCCACTGTCCTGCCCAACCACGACACTATAAAAGTCTGCTCTTCTCTCTCTTTTGTCCCATATAACCTTCGGAACATGTTTTCTCTGTCCCACACATTCTCTCTACTCTCTCCCTAATCCCTATATATATAAGTGGCCACAACCTAAACAAAGACATATAGCCTATAATTTGAATTTGATTTTGTTTTGGGTCTGAAAATGCCAATGGATTCCGGAGACCAGAGCTGGCGTTTAAGCAAGGCGCTTAACCCGGGAGCTCCGCCGCCAGAACGAGAACAGCTACCGTGTCCGCGTTGTGACTCTACTAATACCAAGTTTTGCTACTACAACAACTATAACTTCTCTCAGCCGCGTCATTTCTGCAAGTCCTGTCGTCGTTACTGGACTCATGGTGGTACTCTCCGGGACATTCCCGTTGGCGGTGGAACCAGGAAAAACGCTAAGCGTTCACGCACCGGCACTGCAGTCTCCCATATCGCCGCCACTACCACCTCCACCGCGACTAGTCATAATAACTTCCCGTTACCCGCTACGCCAGTTTTGTTGCCGATGTCGGGTAATCAAGGAAGTTTTGGTATCGGTGGTGGAGAATCGAAGTGCATTGGTGGTGGAAGTTTTACTTCGTTGTTGAATACTCAAGGGCCTGGTATTCTGGCTCTTGGTGGGTTGGGGTTTGGTATTGCTCCGGCGCTTGAGGATGTTGGGTTTGGGCTTGGGAGAGGAATGTGGGGCTTTTCAGGAATGGGAGATATAGCTGCCGCGGTCGGTGGCGGGGATGCTGCTGCTGCTGCAACGGGAATGGGGAACACGTGGCAGATTGAAGGTGGAGAGACTGGGTTTGTTAGGGTTGGGGATTGCTTTTCTTGTCCCGATCTTGCTATTTCAACACCCGGAAACGGGCTCAAGTAAATCTTCTCTTTTGGGTTCCTTTATCAAAGTAGGTCTTGGACTATGACGTTTGTTTTTGTTCTTTAGATGACTCTAAATGCCATGTGATTTGGTTACCATTTTTGTTTACAGACATGGCTCAAATCAAAATGATGAGTGTGTAATTCCTGGTGTTGATATGCCCCAACCTTACTTTAGATAGCAGTGTTGTTTAAAATGACGACTTTACTTTATTTTTCACTTATCTTGTCCAAACATAAATGCTCCGTCGGCATGGCATGGTCTACGCTGTAGAGTAAGTCGTCGTATTTCAATGCCATTCTCAATACACTGTAGAGTGTTTACGCATGAACCGATGGCGAGCAAGGCATTGAAGGGCCGATTCAAGGTATTGGAAACGATGGACGTAGGCTCCAACGAGACTTGGTAATTTTGGACACAAAACAAATGTAGTGGGTAGGGGTGGGCATTCGATCTTCGAGTCAAAAAATTTCGAGTTAGTCGAGTCCTATTTTATCATACAAACTTTATTTGAATTTTTTTAATTCGATTCGAGTTTCGAGTTTTTGTACAAATTTAATTGTGATTATTTATAATGTTATAATACGAATTGATTCTAATTTAAACGATATTCTTTAGCCAACCATATAAGAAATTTGTTTTATCCTTGAAAAATAGTACATAATCAACTGCAAATAATATGAGTGATTGAAATGACTGAAAGCCGATTATGAACGAATTCGAGAGGGATATTTATGTTAATATGCAGAACAAGTGTGCAAATGAAGAATGAAAACTATTTAGTGTTCTTGTTGGCATATTAAAGAACCGAGAAAAGATAACCGTTAAGATTTGAGTTTTACAAGAAACACATTTCAATCAGCCCAACAAAAAATTATACATCAAAATCTTCAACCAGTAGAACAAAAGATAATAAACATACCAAACATTAATGATCTCAACTAACCAGGGAAAATATATAGAGAAAGTAAATTCATCAAACTTTACTTACAACATTTTCTTCGGACAAGTACTCCAATATCAATTAGTTTTTTACATTTGACAGCAAAAACTAGGTGTAGAGAGGTGCAATTCTAATTCCAGAAATCGATCACATCAAAAGTGAATGGGAAACAGGGTTAGAATTGCGACAAGAGGCTCACCGGAGGAAGAAAGCTGAGAAACTATGGACCCTGGAGTTCGCGAGAGGAGGGTTTAGAATTGAATTGGGGGTAATTTACTAATTTCCCAAGGGAGGAAAAACGAAGAGAAACAAAACGGCTACGTCTTGAAAATTTAAGCCTAAAGCTCAAAGCAACACGTTTTGAAATTCGGTTTTTCGGTTATTCGAATTTGCAAAATTTAAACTTGACTCGAACTCGAAAACCAATTTCTTAATTCGAGTTGACTCAAATACCTCGACTCGAATAATTTAAAATTTTAAAAAATAATTTTTTTAATTGAGTTTTACTCACCCTAATAATGGGACGGCCGAACGGGTCATGAGAATTCGTTTCATTTTGCATCCATCCCAACCATTTAGTATACGTGATATATGTGTATAGTATATAATTACAAAAATATTTAAATTAAAACTAATTATTACACTTTTATACATTGAGACTAACTAAGAGAGAAAAAATGGGATATCTTCACCTTCGCTTATTGAGCTTGAATTTTTCCGTATTTGTCGTTTGATCAACGATTCTTTTCGTCCTTTCACTGTACGTTATTTTCTTTTCTAAAATTTCAATTCCCCCTTCATTTTTTTCTCTTTAATCTCCTCCATGTTTTGTTATACAATGTCAGGAATCAGAGAATCTCACTTTCACCAAACAAGAAGAGAAAAACCTTCTTCTCATTCTCTCTCAGGTTTCTCTTTCTTCTCTTTCTCTCAAATTTTTACATTAAATTTTGTTAGGAATTTGGTATGCGGCAAAATAACTAAAGCGATAACGACATAGATCAAGACATGCACAGAAGACAAGATTTAACGTGGTTCAGCATAGCCTATTTCCACGGACGAGAGAAACGAGCAATCCACTAATAACGTAAAGAACTTGAAGAGTGCAAATACATGATAACCCATGTAATCCCAAAATCTGGTGTACAAATTCCATGACCCTGTAGAACCAAAATACTCTTACCAATATCCGTACAATACCCATCTCTACAGCGTAGGCACAATAGTTGTAGAGATCTTAAAAGTGATTGCATCTCTCCAGAGTAATTCTATCTCTCTCTCATTCTCTTGTTCTCTTATAATTCAAAAGGTTAAACCTAATCTATATTTATAGACTCAAATACTTGGTCACCAAGAAAACTTATTCAATAAGATCTCTACCTAAAATAGATATTTACTCATTAAAGTAAATCTTAATTACCAAGTAATCTTCAACCACTAGAATTACAACAAAAACTAACTTAATTACCAATTAGAATTTGAGTCAAAATATAACAAACCTCCTCCTTGACACAAATCTTATTCGAGCATTGGTCTTCAAGTCTTTAACATCTTCAATTTTTACGTAAGCCAAATATCTGTTGAAGCACCGCCGCCAAGTCTTCAACAACTCTATTTTTTACGTAGTATCCGTTGAAGCACCGTTGAATTTTAAAAATTACTTCACCTGCAACTAAAAGCTCATTGCAGCAATACTCCTCTGGCATGTCTCCAACATGACACCGCAAAATTCACAGCAAAAATTTATCTACATTGCGCAGCTCGAACCATAACTCTGATACCATTTGTTAAGAATTTGGTATGCGGCAAAATAACTAAAGCGATAACAACATAGACCAAGGCATGCACAAGAGACAAGATTTAACGTGGTTCAGCATAGCCTACCTCCACGGATGAGAGAAACGAACAATCCACTAATAACGTAAAGAGCCTGAAGAGTACAAATACTGATAACACATGTAATCTCAAAATTCGGTGTACAAATCACATGACCCAGTGGAACCAAAACACTCTTCCCAACATCCCTACAATACTCATCTCTACAGCTTAGGCACAATAGTTATAGAGATCCTAAAAGTGATTATATCTCTCCTGAGTAATTCCCCCTCTCTCTCATTCTCTTGTTCTCTCATAATTCAAAAGGTTAAACGTAGTCTATATTTATAAACAAAAAAACTTGGTCACCAAGAAACCTTATTTAATAAGATCTCTACCTAAAATAACAAGTAATCTTCTACCACTAAAATTATAATAAAACTTAACTTAATTACCAATTAGAATTAGCAAGTAATCTTCAACAAATTTGAACATCCTTTCATTACTTAACTCATCTCTGGTTCTCTTTTCAGGTCTCAAACGAACCTCACCGTTTGATTCAGTCGACTGACACCTCTTCTTAATTAAACCCAAACTCACAGAACCACCAGTGTTTATATAAAGCAATATCTCACTTGGTAATTCTTCTCTTTTGTCGTTTTTACAGTTTATCTTGAAAACCCGTATCGCTAAATGATACGAATTCTCACGTTTTCTTTTCAGGTTACTTTATTAACTCTGGAAAGCCGATACATTCAACATTTAGCTGGCGCCTGGCAATGCTCTATTAACCCTCTCTGAATTCCTAGTCTCATCGGTATGTTAATCAAGTTTAAAACTTTCAAGTTTTTTTTCCCCTTTAATTTTCTTTCCTTGTTATTGCAGGTAAGAAGCTGGGAATTTTTTATCCATTCGCTCTGTATTTGCTTCGAATTATCAATCTTGAACATATCTTCGTGTTCCTTTGAACCTTCAATAACTGGAGCTGGGGGTTCTGATTCTGACTTATTGAGTGTCGTAGTTTTATTCAAGCCTAAGTTGCAAAATACTAGCTTGTTTACAGTAGCTGGAATTGTTCGAATATTAAGAAATATGCTAAAGTTTTTGAAGGAAGAGTGTGATTATGAGCTTGTTACGGTGTTTTTAAATTCGATAAGCTTTTCCATTTTGAATGTGCCTTGGGATTCAATGGATGAGATCTTTGGCGGAAATGGTGGTGAGAAGGATGAGCCTAGGACTTTGTTCTTGGGAAATTTCATTCAGATACTATGTTCTTTTGTTGAGCAATTTAGTTGTGCAGAAGAGTTGGATGATTCTGTAGATAAGCATGCGATTATTTCCAAAATTATCAACCTTGTACCTAAACTTCTATCTTGGTGCCGCGGCAAGAAAGCTGAGTGTAACAACATGTGCTCTCTGTACTTCAAACACAAATTATTGGTATGTGAATCTAGATTTTTTGCTGCTCCTCGGATCTGTTTTATTTTCACACATAAGTAGTCTAATTTCATGAACTTAAAAAAATGCAGGTTTTGATGATCAGACTTAGTTTTCAAATACCCCTAGATGGTTTGGTCCTTGTTTCCTGGTTACAGCTTCTCCATATTTAATTTGAGGACCTTTTATGCCAACCTTTAACTGAAGTTGAGAATCAAGATGATTGTCTAGAAGACTCTCCTTTTATGTTATGTTATTCTGATGGAGAAATACTTAGTATGCACTCTCGCCATTTACAAAGACAGGCCGTTTATCTTTTCTTGTGGTGTTCCTCCTGTTTGATAAATCCAGCCAAAGATGCTAGCCAGAATCATCCTAGTGATGCAATTTCGGAGATGAGTTGTTATGGTAGAGAGAAAGGTTTATCAGAGCTATATATATGCTTGGCTTTCTAGACATGTTCCAGTTGATGAGCTTGTTTCCCATGAAACATACAGGGAGAAGTCCATAAACTTTTCAGTTTCCCTCCTCAAGCTGTACATGCATGAGGTCAGTTCCTGCGGCATTAGAAACTTTGTTAAACACTATAAGGTTGTATGGTTGTTTGTTGTTCATTGTCTCTATGTGTGTTACTTTTCCTAAAAAATTATGCCACATTATTATCATTATTTTAGTAAGTATATTGCAATTATTTGTGTGTAGTTGCTGTATAACTAGTTGTTTGTTTCTCTTTTCTTAGGGTGCCATTTTGTTAATTCCTTGTTTTTCTTAGGATGACATATTATTCAAATTGCTCTTGGAACTGCTTTCTCTACAAGCTTGTGTAGAACAACAGTGAGCATTAATATCCTTGTTGTTTACCTACATTTTTTAATGATTTTTCTTTGGTTATTCTTTAAACTGTTTCGTGGTTTGATTACAGATTTCACAAAGAAAGACGGGCACCTCAGGATGCGACACTAGATGTTCTGTATCATGTTATAGATATTTTTAATCCCATACGCCTATTTCATCTGTTCCTTGCAGAGGCGAGTCCTTTACATCCTAATCTTGCTATAAGACCCCGGCTCCATTTTCATTGTCCAACAGAAAAAAAATGTTAATGGGAAAAATGGTTCTATTTATTTTATTTGAGTAGGTCATTGATAATCCTTGATGTTGTGCGTTTTGGTTCACTATCTGCAGTTGCACTATGATCATCAAGTTCTTCTTGATTATCTGATCTCAAAAGACACAGGAATTAGTTGCGCAGATTATCTCTTAAGGTATGTATTTTTGTTCATTTCTTTTTAATCTGATTCAATGTAACTTTTTTCGTACTTTTATTTTGTGGTGTGGGATTTTGTGTATTCTGTAGGTGCTTGCTCATCGTATGTGATAATTGGCAAACATTTACAGAGTTTTCAGTTTATGGGGAACTAAGAAATCAATTATCTAAGAGGAGAAGAAAAACTTTGTCCGAAAGCTCCAATCTTAAGACAGAGCCTTCATCTGGACCTGTGAAAACGAAACCTTTGTCCCTAGAGAAGAAATTTAAGGGTGGCTTTGAATATAGACACATGGAACAAATGTATGAGCTAGCCAAGGATTGTTTGCTTTATCTGAAAAAATCCATGGAGAACCTTCACCGGAAGAACTTGTTTCCATACAACCCGGAAGTGCTTCGAAAACGGTGCTTCATTTCCCTATTATGATTCTTTTTCTTTTGTCAATGCTATAAGGCGCTTCATATGTTCATAAAAAATTGTCTCTTGTTTCGATTGCAGCCTAACGAGATTTCAGGAACTATACTTTAAAAAGTAGGATGAAGAAAGAAAGGTAACTGAGCTCTCTTAAGTATTCTTTTAACTTCTACCTTTATTTTTTCAAAACATGTGATACAAATTAGACATGTATTATTGATGATTCTTGAACTTCAGCGAGTAAAGATGCTGTAATGTACTAAAAATGCTTATGGGGAAACTTAGCAGTTAGCACAACTATGATCTGTTTTTCTGGCTTTGTGTATTGTTATAACTACTGATCAGGAGAAATACAGATCGGTGCGTTGAGTGCATATCGTGTGTAACAAAGGCAAGGTTGCGGATGAAGTCTTTCAAAGATGGATAATTGAAAACCATCCACCTGATTGGGTGATGCTGATTCCAACACTGATCACATAGTTATGTATGTCTGCGATGTTTACACCAGAGGAGCAGTGTGACCCTGTGGCCGAATGACTCTAGCTGGGATTAGAGACAAAGTGCTTCTGGTTCCAGTTCTGTCTCCGCCATTGTTGTCTCATTGGATCTAAATGGTATTTATAACGGACGCTCCAAAGGTCTGGCACGGAGATTATAAGATACAAGGAACTTCTCTTGTTTATGCAGTCTCAATGTCTAAATCCACACACTAGATATTTAGGAACTCTTTTATGTATGTACTACATCAGACATCAATTCAATTAAAAATCAACTGTTCTTATTTGAATGATTTAGTTTATAAAAATTATCATTTTAAGTGAATTTATTTAGATAAATGTATGATAAACAATTGAAAATCGATATTCTAATAAATCCTGGCACTGAGTTCATTTTTTATTACTTTAGTCGTATGAACACATCAATTCAATAACCGAATCTGAATTTAGTCGATTAGGCTTCATTATTACACCCCAGGTCAAACCAAAACCGTTATGCTAAGCCTGAAAGGAAAAAAAAAAAACTCATAAAAGTGAACTGAAAGCATCTAGTAATTCAGACATCATATATGATATGAAAACACAATACGAATCAAAGACGCCGGTTTAAACATTAAAATGATATAACAAACCCGATTCCAACACGTAGGGTCAAGAAGTTCCTTTTTAAGTAATAGTATTACACAGTGAATGACGGCATCTCAAGAAGGTGAAAAGGATAACGATAATAAATGACATGGTATTTACAAGCGAATGGATTCAATTACTGGATCTTGCTACTAAACCTTCAGTTATTAAAAACCCTGCCTGTCTGCTTCATTAGCTTTCATCTGATCATCACTTTGCCTTGCTACAAATTCTATTCATGCATTTAAGAATATCTCGAGTAGAGGAACAGTTTTTACCCGAGTTCAATAAGCTTGCCCAGTCCGGTAATCAGCTGAGCATGGTTGGATGCCCACTGTGGAGCATCCTCTTGATCATGTCCATTCCGAATGCAGAATCTGATGAACTGAGTAATGGTAGCACAATATTAACTCACCATTTCTAAACATGTTCCTCACTGAAATTTCCTAACACACAGAGATGAGAATGGCAACAGCTCATCAAAACAAAAGCAAAGGGAACGAATGCCAGTCAATAGACCCTAGTTTACTTGATCAATTAGACTAAAGCTATTTTTCGCATGCTTAGTCCAAATATCTCAATCACAGAGATGAGAACATCAACATAAAGCAACTAGTTTCAGTTAAAACCTAACTTCTTAACCATTAGTTCTTCACATTTCTTCCTCATCCTAGCTAGCCAATCAAAACATTTACAATACAAGATCATTTCAATTCCATCAAAAATAAAATCAAACTCACTCTTCGACCTCTGTTATAGATATAATACTTTATCATCTCTTTCGTGTATTAAAAGATGCGACATACATCCATCACAGGCAAGAACTTGTCACATTGGTATCAAGTGGGTAGCTGAAGGCGGTTAATGGTTCACAAGTTTAAAACCGTGGTTAACTGAACCGAACTGAGTTCGATTTTGTATTCAATTTATGGTTAATTGTTATTTTAATATAAAATACATATTTTATATCTCAATTAGTGAAATAACTTAAAAATACTATATAAGAATTATTAATTGTTTTTATTTACATGAAAAATTAATCATTATAGAAATATTTATGAGAAAAAGACTGAAACTTTTTATCAAATAATGTCAAAAAACCTAAAACAAAGACATTTTGTCAAAATAAAGTCACAAAATCAAAACTCAAAATTAATATGCAAAAATCAAGAGTTGAACCAAATTAAAATGGAGGTTCAAAAAATCCAAGAAACCCGACTGAACTGAACCTATCTCACCCCTACATCCTATCATCAAATCACCTTTCTGAAATCACAAAAATGCTTTCTTGGAGGAAGGCAGGCTTTCCAAAGCATATTCTAGTTTCCTCCAAACAAAATGACTATGGTGCACTTCATCCCATTGGATGAGGATAAATACAATAATTGTAGTGAAGAGACAGGGGAAGAGGAGAGATTTATTAGTGTTCCTTTCAACATCAACAGTTTACTCAATCAAGCCAAAAGCAACGCAAATATATGTACGTATCATGCATACTCTGCAACAGATGACAATATGATAATATAGTGAATGCTAGGAAGTAAATTTTACCAGATTAGAAAAGAACACACTGCTGTTTTATTCCTAATTTGAGTTGGAATCTGCTTTTAGATTCACCCATTAAAATCTTTAACCATTCATCATTAGCACAGTCATTTATTTCACAAACTTCTTAGACATAAACTCTTTTTGTATTCTTTGGACTTTCCAACTTGATATTTTAAGTTAGAAGATTTTGACGAGAAACACCAAAGTTCTGGTTCAAAACAGCAGAACATATAACAATGCAACTTTCCACTACCATATTTCATCTTACAACTAACCTGGAAAAAAGAAAGAAAAATTAGTGAAGAGAGAGCTGACCTTGGTATGGTAATTTCATATGGAAAATAGATGGCACCCTCGGATATAGGCGGCACATTGTCCTTCTTCTCGTTAACAAACTTTATTATTTGAAACAGAACCTCTCGAATAGATGCTTCAACCATTGCCCTACGAGAACTTCTCTCCTCAGTAGCACTCTCTATTTTAATGAACATAAACAACCACAAAGGAAGAAGAAAATAAATTAGTAGTTCTCAAAGAAAGTAAAAACAATTTACAATTTTTTAAAGTCAAGGGTTTAAGCATGTTTGTACCTCCGGGGTCAACGACCACTTTGCTATGATGAGATTTGCTTGAATGGTGTTTTGGGTGTTGAGTCACATTCAAATTGACATACCATTGCTCCCAATACAGGCGTTCGGTTTTGTTAGTGAACCAAGATGGCTGCTTGCTTTTCACCTCATAAAATGATAAGCATATCTGCACCACAAGTGAAGAACTCGTATTCGAAACAAGATGCATGCTAAAATGTAAAAGGCAATGACCATATACATCACGAAAATAAAACCTTAACATAAAACAAGAGACAATGTTTACTATATTTGAAATGAGTTCGCAAGAGCTATAACTGAAGTGGAGATAACAGACCTGACTTTTCTTATTGGGATGTTTTTCCACCCAACTTATGACATGATCAATCTTCTCATCTATTTTCTTCTCAAGTTCCACATCTCCACATTGCACCTACTCATTACAAATCCGAATGTGGGGAACATGCAAAACACGGATTTCAAACGCTAGTGAAAAATCAGGGGGGAAATGCAGTAATTTCGATTGGAAAAGTAGAACTGAAAACATAAATTACTCACATAAGTAATTTCAAAAAGCTCCAAATCAACATCTTTGGGCCGAACTAGACCTAATGCTCTATGAAACACTAGCGTATGTAAAATACCTGCCGTCATGAATTTAAAAGGAAAGAAAAAAATACAAACTTTAACTGCTGAAATATAGAAATTAATTATTAAAAAAAGGAAAAATATAGAAATTGAACAGTGAACTTACAACGCAAAACTTCGCGTATTTCGAAGTGCTCCACTTCCTAAATAGAATATTGTTACATTTAACGAAAAGTAAAGGAAATTTTCAAACAGAAGAATGAACAGTACGTTTCAATTTGTAAGAGTGAAAGGAGCTGTGAAGAGGAAATTTTGATTACCAGTTCTTTGAGTTGACAGACTTCGCAGTTCATAATTATAGTTTCAAGAGGAAAAAAAACCAAAACACAAACAAATAGAAAACAAAAATAAATTAAAGAAAATTGGATCGATCAAACCCTAGATTTCGATCGTATATTGTTTTACTTTGGATACTCGATCTGTTAATCGAGGAGAGTCTTCCTTTTACTTCGTTTAAGAAAAAAAGTGTAGAGACTACCGATTTTAGTGTTGGTGATTATCGATTTTTTAATTTTGTCAAAATGATCACTCAACTATTAATATGATTACAATATAACCATCAGCCGTTAAAATTTAACGGAGAGGCTGACGTGTCAGTTAAAAGAATATTATATAATTATGCATTTAGTTCTCATTATTTACATATTTAATCAATTTGATCCTAGTTTTAATTTAATAAAATAAATTGATTATTTAATGAGGTGGTGGGTCACAACCTTATTGGAGGGATTTATTTATTTTTATTTTATTTAATTAATTTATTTTCTTCCCTAATTAAATGGTGATATGTGTCACCTGATTGGAGTATTGTATGCATGCAGTGGGCCAAGCCATTTTCATGATATAAAACACAACTTTTTATATATGTTTTGTATCATTTTGATGCTCAGAAAAATGAAGGAGAAAAAATTGCATCAAGAGTATTTGAACACAAGACCTTGTATTGTAAGGTAATGTATGCTTGCCACTGTAACAAGAATATTATTATGATATAAAATATAATATTTAATATATATGGTATACAGTTGTTAATGCTTGGAAAAAGAAGGAAATGTAGTTTTAGGAAATTCGAACATGACATACTTATGATACACAAAAAGATCTAACCCAATTTAATATAATTCGTGAATTTATATTCGCTAAATGAAGATTAAATATTTGTTTCTCAGTTTTATTATAATTTAAAATATATACAAAATATTGTTAACTTTAATTTAATTATTAGATTTATTTAATTGGGTTAGATGTTTTTGTGTATCATAAGTATGTCATGTTCGAGTTTCCTAAAACCGCATTTCTTTCTTTTTCCAGGCATTAACAACTGTATACCATATATATTAAATATTGTATTTTATATCATTAAAATATGCTTGTTCTGGTGGCAAGCATACGCTACCTTATAATACAAGGTCTTGTGTTCAAATCTCTTTGATGCCATTTTTCCCCTTCATTTTTCTGGGCATCAAAACGGTATAAAACATATATAAAAAGTTATGTTTTATATTATGAAAATGGCTTGGCCTAGTGGCAAGCATACAATAATCCATATCAATAGTTGAGTGGTTATTTTGACAAAATTAAAAAATTGGTGGTCATTTTGACACCAACCTTAAAGATCGGTGGTCATTTCGACACCAACCCTAAATATCGGTAGTCTCCCGTATAGTTTACCAAAGAAAAAATATATTCTTATTCCTTCCCCACCCCCTTCTTTTTGTGGTTTTTGGATAATAAAATTAAAAGGGTAAAGTTCACAAATAGTCACTGAACTTTGTTAAATTATTTAAATTGGTAATTAAACTTTCAATTGCTTTAATAACATATTTAGTCATCAATATTTACACATTTAATTAATTTAATTCTAAATCAAAACAAATTAATAAATTTAACCTTTATTATTTTAAATTGATCTTATTTTTAATTAAAAATAATTTAATAATACAATATAACTCATGCACTCCAAATATTTATCTTCTTTCCATATCTACGCTTTAATACTTCAAGAGCAACATAGTAAGCATTCTCGACTATATCCCGATAAATCTTTCCTACCAAAGACATCAAGAACAAAACGAAGAGAATATTTTTTTTTTTCTGTAACACTCATTTTACAGAAACGTTGCTCCCTTATTATCATTCTTTTCCCTTTTTAGCCTAAATTTATTATTCTTAGTGAAACATTGTAGCTCAAGGGATGAGAACCGAGGAGCTTTTTTGATGTTTCTTGTAGATAAATTGACTAAAAACGTTTTGCAGTTAGGATTTATTTCCACGAGATGAGGCTCAACCTGGATCAAGTTTACTAGTGGACCACTGTAGCTTCCTTGAAAGTTTCAACCAAGAGGAATGGATCTTTCAAGAGTTCCACAACTGACAGTCTCATAGATGCTAGAAGAAGAAGAAACTTCTCAATAAACTATTTAATTTGTGAATCATTCACTTTACCAGGAGAAGCAGCTTTAATACCCTGCAGTGAAAAAAAGTTAAGAGAGATTAAACAATTACTTCATAGAATTGTAGAAGATATATTGAAGAGGGTTGTCAGCTTATAGAGATAACTTTCTTGTATATTTGTGCTGAGTTTTTACATTCATTATATGAATATTCACAAGTAACCATCTCCAATATGTACAAACCAGAAGAATATATGTCGAGAAGTTCATTATATTCCTCATCATAGAGCTCGGAAGCCATAAATTCAGGAGTGCCTGCACAAATAACAAAGCATTATAAACTTCAACCAAAATGGATTAGCTGAAGACAAATTGTAGCTTATTTTTGAGAAACTAAAGTACCAATTACACTTTGGGCAGTGGAGTGCAGGAGTTATATTGTATTATTAAATTATTTTTAATTAAAAATAAAATCGATTTAAAATAATGTGTAAATAATGAGGGTTAAACTTATTAATTTGTTTCGATTTAGTACAAAATTGTTTGAATGTGCAAATGTTGAAGACTAAGTAAGTTATTATACAAACTTTGTTAACACCTTTTTAACGTATGTTACAGTTCAATGGCCAAATTGAAGCAAAATCAAAAGTTTAATGGTAACATTGAAACAATTAAAAGTTTAGTTATCAAATTGAATAATTTAACACAGTTCAGTGATCATTTGTGAACTTTTACCAAATTAAAATTGCTTATGTAAGTATATGAATATAACGTGTTAACTCCGAGAACTTTAAACGGCGTCGTTTTCCTATTGGTTTCACGATTTAAAAGAGATAAACTCATTGACAAGGCTCGGTATGGCCTATCGAGTTCAATTGGACATAGGCATGGGAGCCGACCCGATACCGATTTGTTTATGAGAAAATTATTAGATGGACCGACTCACCGCATCACTCGTGACCTTGAATTTTTATTTATTTCCTACATGCAAATAAGGTGTGAATAAGTTACTTAGAAAGTACTTTGAGGTGGATGAATTTTATTGGCTGGGACTATAAATGTGGTGAACCGGATTCATCTAATAATTTCTCATGTTTAAGAGTTTCGATTTGAGCGATTTAATATTAAATTTGAATGTTAAATTTTAATTAAATAGGTTTGACTACAAATAAAATTAAATATTTTAATTTTATCTTTAATTCAACTATTTATTAATTTTGAGATAAATGAATGAATTTCTTTATCTAAAATTATATATGTGTTTAGATTTTAAATAAAAATAGTTAATGAATTGCATCTCAAAGTTAATATGTAAGGTTGAATTAAAATTAAGGGTAGAATATTTAACAATTATTTGTATAATATATTTTTAATTGAAATTTTATTGAATACAAATAATTTTATACTGACCTATGTTTTTATTATTTTTAATTGAAATTTTATTGAATACAAATATTTTTTTTAATAATATTGAATGCAAATAATTAAAATAAATAGAATAATAAGCAAGTGATAAAGATAAATATATTACAAACAACCTCAGGTGATAAATGCGTATTTACGAAACTATAAGGATTAAGTGTACTTTTTTTTACTAAACCTTAGTGGGAAAAGTGTCATTTACCCAATATTATTTCATCAGTGCTTTGGGCTTATCAGGCCATATATGTATGGGCTTGAATAAACAAATATAAAAATCATGGGTTTAGATTGAGGATTTTGTTCATAGTTGTAGTTAACAAGTAAATCTAGCTATGGGCTCCATCGTTAATGGGCCGTCGAACTCACTCGGTGGTAGATGGTCTAGTCTTCGAGACTTTTTCTTTACTCTTTTGCTTCGAGATTTTGAAGAGATCTGTTTCTTTCGTGAAACAGCAGTCCGATGCAAGGTCTTAGGTGATTCTACTCACCGACGATCGTGAGGCAAGACGGCGCCTCCATCGTTTTTCGGTGTTTTTGATTTTTTTTTGTCGAGCGCTGTTTCGTCTCTCGTTTTTGTTTTTTTTTTTCTTTTTATCTTTGTGTTTGCAGGTGAGGTCGTGAAGAAGTCTCTGCTTCCTTCGTCGGCCTAGGCAATGATGGTCCCCGGCTTTGCCTCTCCTCGCCTTTTAACCTTCGTCGGATTCTACATATTGGACGCTTAGTGCTGAGCGCTGCTCTGCATCACCATTCACTGTTCTCATCCTTCGATGACTGTCGAAACGGACCTGCAGATGATGGCTCCGGACCTGACATTTTGCTTCAGCTTCGGTCTGTGGCGCTTGTTTCTCTCCCCTGCTATTCCCGGTGTTTTTTTCCGTTCCTTTTCTCTTTGTTTTATTTTTTCGTTTTGGTGTTTGTGTTGTTCTGTCCGGCTTGTCTGAATTTGTTGTTTCGTTGTTTTCTCTGTGACTCCCCTTTGTTTTCCTCGGTCGGAGTGTGACCGTTTTATCTTCGGTGTTGTTTTGTCGTTTTATTTTTCGGCGGGTTACGACCGGCTCTATTATGTATGTTCATTTTCTTTGTTTCAATGCCAGGTTTCATTTGTTAAAAAAAAAATAGCTATGGGCGACCCACACCCATATTTAAAAACCTTTTAAAGTTCATACTCGAATCCAATCAACATCAATAACATTTTTTTGATATTTTTATTTTGATATGTATATAGAACGGGCGATATATACCGCTGAATACCACTAATGCAATACACTGCTGAATATTGTTAAAGTTTTAATAACTTTTAAACAATTATTGAAAATCTCAAAGTTCATATTTCAAAATAAAATTAAAATAAATTATTTCATAAATTATTTTCACAATTTTATTATGGTCTTACCCAATTAAATAAACCAACGTCATCTTTATTTTTTATATAATATTTTTTATAAATTTAAATTTACAAATTATCATCTTCTTTCCCGTAATATGTTAATGAATAAAATTATTAAAAAAATTCCTAAAAAATTTAACCTATAAATTTAAAAAGAAAAAAATAAAATTATTATTTCCGCACATGGAAACACCTCTCTTCCTCACGCATCCTCCCGACCCATTCCTTATAAGCCATGTTTTGGGTGATTTGGGTCCGAATACTGGGAAACATGTTCACTCAAAATCACCCAGATAAGGGTTACAGACTTACAGTAACCATTTGCCCCACAAATCCCGTAAAAATCACATTGTTCTATTGGAATCGTATAAGAAATAATCCTTCTTTGCGATTTATTGTTCCATAATATTCTTTGTGTAACTTCACTTTCATTCATTACATACTGTTATACCCGAATTTTGACCATATTAAATAAATAAATAATAGATAAATAAATAAATCAGCTATTATAAAAAATGTTCAAATAATGTCCAAATATTCTTTTACAAGTCAAAACTTGTTTTCCCGCTCAAATTAGTATCTGAAATGCCACATAGTATCTCCGGATTGGCCCAAATCAAGTTCACTAGGATTCTGATTTTGGTGATGTCATTAACTCTGACCCCTATATAAAGAAAGAGAGAGTGTCACTGGGAATTAATAACAATGATTAAAATAATAAATATAATTAATGGGAGGGAGAGTGGTTATATGGGGAAACGAATCGCCCGATAATTGAGCGAACACTGAAAAAGACTGAGAGTTGTCGGAGAAGATGATCGGACGGTCAAAAACGATGATAGAACCGCCATGACCACCGCCGGGAAGGTACATTCTTTTTCTTGATTTAATTTACTGTAAAACAGAAACAAAAAAGTTAGTTTCACGCATATAAAAACAAGAATAAAAAAGAGATCGGGAGTTATTGTGGTGGCCGACGTTAGGATTTCGGTGGAGTCGAAGAGGGATGGTTCGGGTAGATTAGGTTTTAGGAGGGGGAGAAGGGTGGTTCCGATGAATCGAGTAGATTTAGGAGCATGGCGGCGGATGATCAAGTGACGGAGTTGTTTAGGGTTTGTGGCTGAAAATGTTGAATTCTTCGTAAACTCGAAGAACTTGGATGAGTATTCATCTGAAAATGAAGGTTTTTGATCCGTTAGAATCTTGTTTTATGGGTTTTTGGTGTTTCAAGGAGAAAGAGGCAGAGAGAGTTGAGAGGGTCGGGTGAGAGGAGATAGGAGAGAGAGTGAGTGAAATTCTAAAAAAATGGGAAGAAAAGGGGTCTGAAATGGTCTTTATATAGGCAGCTGTGCGGGCCGATAAGCTCGCGAATCCCCGGAATAATCTCGCGAACCCCCGAAGTCGGCCCGCGTTTTTTGTCTTCTTGAAATTCGACTCTTGTCTTCAATAAAGTTCAATTTAGTCCATTATTCTTCTTAAATTGGCCCCAAGGTTTTGCCATTTATTCAATTAGGTCTCCATACTTTGTAATTGAATTTCAGATTTGTAATTCTTTGTAATTGGACATTTAGATTTTGTAATTTCTTTCTTTTATTTCCTATAGTAATAAAATCAGTTTTATGTTTTAATTTGTTTTCAATTTAATTATTTATTTAATTGTTTCATTTAATGCAATTAATTTGTATTGTGGTTGCATGTTTTAAATAGCATATAGTATATCTTGTTAGATAATTAAATTCATCTAGTTAATTAATTAAATTGGAGTCTTTAACCTATGTTCTCTAATTAGGAATTCAATAATTAAAATAGGATAGATAATTGTAGTAATAAAATGTATTAAATATAAGATTTAAAATCCTAATTTGGATGGTGTTTCATTGTTTACAATGGGTGTTATCTCAACATGAATTTTAATGAATATATTTAATATATAAATCACACTTATAATTAAATATTAATTTAGTTCTTTAATTGACATTAGACAATTAATTAAGAAACATTGTAGTTAATCAAATGTATATCGAATAGAATCTTTGAGGTTCAAATCTGGATGGTGTTCCATTGTTTACAATGGAGTGTTATCTCAGCCATGGTAATAAAGGTGTATATTCGATATACATTTTCATTTATAACGCTGAATAATAAATTGTTAGAGCCTTAATTAAGACTAGAACTTTAATTAATTAGAAGGATTAACTAATTAGGAATATCATTAGTTTAAAGGCTTTAAATATATGGAAGGTGTTCAAGAAATTGACATTTTCTCATAAAAGCCATTAAATTAAATAATATTCATAGATTTAAATAACTAATTAAATATAGCCTTTTTAGAAATAGTACTTAAAATTGACAAAACAATAAAATGTGATTCATTAAAAACCTTTTATGTTGGAAATTTATTTTTAAATACGAATAGGGGTGCCACCTAACGGGGTGCTTTTAATCTCGTATTCGAACAAAATGAATTTCCCTATAAAATGATATCTGTATTCAAAATTTAAATTCAATTAATAATTATGGGATAAATTAAATTCAAATAATTATTCTAAATGCAAAAATGCCACGTAAAATTAAAGGTACCAATAACGGACGTTTGTAGGGTGCTAATCCTTCCCTACACGTAACTGACTCCCGAACCCAATTTTTAAGATAGAATTTCTGGTTTGTTTTTCGGTGTCCGGTCTACCTCGACGTGATCGGTGGCGACTCCAAAATGTTTTTTAAAGATAAAACAAGGAAAATCCGATTTAATACAAAAAACCTAATTTTTCAAGATTAAATTAAAACTGACCAAAAAACCCTAATTTTACAAAATAAATGATCGTCTGGCTATTTTTCACATTCTCGATTTTCAAAAAATGGTCGCGACATATGCATATCTTCTTATAAATCATTATTTTATGATTTGATATTGGAATACAATGATTTTATTAATAAAATTGTATTTATGTATCTTTTGATTTGTGGGTTAAATTTTTTGAGTTTTTTTTTATTTTAACGAGTTCATTTGTTAATATATTAGAATAAATATATGAGGTATGGGGTAGAAGATGATGATATGTAAATTTTAATTTCTAAGAAAATATTAGAATAAATATATGAGGTACGAGGAAGAAGATGATGATTCGTAAATTTTAATTTATAAGAAAATATTACGTGAAAAGTAAAGATGATGTGAGTTTATTTAATTGGGGAGGGCTATGGATGTGATTGTGAGAATGATTCATAGAATAATTTCTTCTAATTTTATTTTAAAATATGATTAATTGCATGTCGAGTCTTTGAAATTTTTAATAATTATTTAAAAGTCATTAAAAATTAATAGTGTTCAGCGGTGTATTGCGCTAGTGGTGTTCAGTGGTATGCGTCGGCCGTTCTAAAATTTTTCTTTTATTTTAATAAAATAATTTAATATATATTATATTAGTTTTTGTAGTTAAACTTAAATTTTATTATTTAATTAAAAAATTAAACCGGACCAAATAAACTTGAAAAAAAAATCTTTATCTAACCAAATCTAGATCAAGAGAACCAGTTGACTCATGATCCGGGGTTACTTCGTTATTTGATTTAGTTTAGTGTCACGTCCTAAAGAGGCGATGGACATTAATCTTATATCAAAAAAAAAATAAGTATTGGGATATAAATGTGACGACGTTATACATCTTATCAAACAATTTTAAGAATATAATAATAATAATCCAATAACATATGATACCTAAAATGACCTTTTAACTAGTGTTAAATTTTAAATATAGGACGCTGTATATCTTTTGAAAAGAATATAATTTATCAAGCCATCTTCAAATTCTCTATCAAACCGCCCTCTGCCCCTCTCCAATCTGTCCTTGACGCGCCTCCCCTTAGTTTGTTTTCATGTTTATCCTATTAGTTTAAGTAATTACCAACTATTAATTTAGATGGAAAGGAATTTTCAAAATTACCGTACAAAATTTTCTACAGAGAATGTTTGAAAGTTAATTTCTACGTTAGGTATTGGTCGTTTACATCAGGGATTTGGTTTTTCGATTAAACCAAACAACGGTGATTATTTGGAGTGGAACCAACAACAATATGTCCCTTTGCCCTTCTTTTCTGGACCTTACGCTTTACGATGGGAAGTTCGTTAACCGACGGCTCAAGTATGATACAACTACAATCCCAAGGCCGTTAGTAGGGAATAGAGTAAAATTTTATGTTAGGGAGTAAAAATTGTTAGGGAGTTATATAATAATGAAATTTAGAGTAAAAGTTTGATTGTGTCAACTTTAATTTTTTTTTAAAAAATTAGAGGCTTAAATGAAAATTTTCAAAAAAAATGAGAGTTTAACTAAAATTTTTAATAATTATAAGAGATTTAACAATTTTTTTTTGCAAATTTAAGAGAGAATTTAATTTAAAAAATTTAAAATTTTGAAGTCTAATATGAATTTTTAAAAATCTTGAGAGGGCCAATTAAAATTTTTAAAAGTTTTAAGGGCAAAATTCGAGTTTTCTAAAATTTTGGGGGGTCGTGGCCCCTACCGGTCCCTTAAAGGATCCACCCCTGTAGTTATAATAAAAAATTAGGGGTACAAAATTATTCTAAAAATTTAAGGGGTGCAAACTTATATCATCAATAAAAAAATACAAAAATACATAAAACTATATGAGAATTTAAAAATTTAGGGGTGTGACTACCGCTCCAGCACTCCATCAGTTCATCCATGAGCCCAATATGACATGTTATTGACTTCGTTAATGATAACAGTTAAATATTGACATAAATTGGAATGAGTAATTAAGTTAATACCAAAATATTGATCTAATACTTGGTAATTAGGTTTATTTAATACTACTTTATATTAGACAAAAAATCTTATGGGCCAAGATTTCTTGTTGACCAAATATTTAGCTTTATAAATTTAGAGATGGCATTAACCTTTAGAATTACGAGATATTAATTAAATCTAAGCATGTTAAATCTCGTTTTCGTTACGTGTTTTATTTTATGTTGTTTTCGTTTTATTATTTTCCGCATATAACTTTCTCTTCTCTTAGATTGTGAGTTTAAAATCTAATAAGAATAAAACTTCTCTTTTTCTCTTTTAGGTAAAAATTGTTAAAAAATATTTACGTGATTGTATTGGCGATGCTTGTTTTAACTCATTTGTTTACTGCTTTGATGTTTTCCATGATGAATGTGTTTAGGGCTTTCTTTAAACGTTGAACTTGCGGTTCCTTTGTAATACATCTAATCATGAACAAGATAAGATAGAGTAAGCAAATTTAATCACGCAATAATCAAGCTTTAATCATTATATTTTCAATTAAATCTCTACCCGTCTCTCCCTTTTCACATCTGGTTCTTATCCTCTCTTTTTTCATTTGAAATTTAGCAACGATAATCACTAATTTTGGTAAAAATCATGTCAATGTGATTCATTTTTGTCCTACGTTAATCAATCAAATCATTTCATTTCATTTAAATATTCACACCCAACATTTTATTTTACTTGAAAAGGATGTGATTGATATATAATTATTTACGTGTTGAATTAATTTCAAACCCATATGATGAGTCTATCTGTTCAATGTCCTAATCCATGTATAGTTAATTTTTGGTGAATAAAATCAAATGAAACGCTTCGTCGTGGCTATATATTTTCAGGAATTCCAAGCCTACCCAGAATCTTCGACACGCTGATGTTACATGTCTGGTCTGAGAGACGAATCGCACGCAAAAGACAAAGCTCCGGTCTCTCGCAAAGACAAATCTGCAGATTCATTGAAATCCTCCTCGCAATGAACAACATGAGAAGAGAAAATTTGCACACTCATTTGAACGTTAATTTCTTCTGGTTGCCCCTCGTAAAGTTGAAAAAACAGAGAATTTTCAGATTAACCTGTTTGTGAATCGGTTCAGGTCAGAGTTTGAATATTTTGATTAATTTTAATATATTTTATAATTAAATTTAAATAAAAAGCATTTATATATTACTCCATAATTGTTCATCTGATTAACCATCGATAAGATACAAAATTTTCATTGGCAAGTGCAAACATGAAAGCAGAGCCTCCATTTCCTATGTTGCTAAAGCCATTTATATTCTTCTTGGAACTACCTCATAATCTTTCCTTTTTCCCAATATTATTTGGGATCTTCAATGAAGATCTGTGTTAAGATTGCCATATAATCACACATGACAACCTCAAATGTAACTTAAACAACAAAATCCAAGTTTCATATGGAACCAAATCTTGTCTTGGTAACTTAAATTTGGAATAAACAAAGGATGGGGTCCCTATTCCTTCAACGTGTCGGTAGAGAAATTCCCTCTGCTGCCAGAGAGCTTTATTTCATTTTCTTTTTCTTTTTATTATTTTAAAAGCTGCAGAACTCCACTAAGAATCGACCCCCATGCCAGCTTTGTGTAAAGAGACATGATCTATAGTGGTTCTAGGGGGGAAAGATCTTGTTCCTCGTTTAGCTTTTTTTTTTTTTTTTGGTCAGGTTTGAATGTGATCTATTTGATTTGTTTTAAGTGCTGTTTATAGGGTCCCTAGGGGGAATGTATAGGTTTTAAGACCAACACCACCAGCTTGTGAAAAGGGGGGACAATCATCTGGGGATCCCTAGGGAACATGCGGAACATGCATATTGAAGTACTCGGTTCAGCATCCTAACAATCACTTAGTGTTTTGTAAGGAGATGCATTATAGTGATAGTTTAGAATTTGATCTTTATTTACAAAAATAAAATACATTTTATGATCACTTGTTTATCTCTTTACATAGTACATGTAGCAAGAGAATTAATCATTGTTGTTGTCCGTTAAAGATCGTAATCTGAATTTAATTTGACTTGACTTGAAAAGTTTGGTGTAACCTTTGTTGAAGAATTATAATTGGAAGAAAATTATAGACCAATGGTAAGCTACAATCTCAAGCCAAATGTAGGGGGGGGTTATATTTTGATTAGAAATTTGTAACTATGTTGTTATAGTTTCGATCGTAATAGACTTTTTCTACTCTTTCTGTAATTTTTCATGTCAATGGGTTTTCAAAAAAAAATTGTGTGTTTGTTATTTCTATTGTTATCGAGGGGTTAAATAAATAGAGAGTTCGACGAACTGTTCGTGAATTGTTTCGTTTATGCTCGTTTATTAAGTTAAATAAGCGAGTATGAACAAAATTTTTATGTTCGTTTAATAAATTAACGAACACGAATAGATGTGTGTTCAGTTCGTTTATGTTCACGAACAAACTCATTTATAAGCTTGTTTATAGGATGAAAATGCTTGTGGATGTATATAAATACTACTTTTATTGTTGCTAAGGATGTTATATAAGTTCATGTTGAAGTATAAGTTTTATTTATAAGCTCGTTTATAGGATAAAAATGCTTGTGGATGCATCTAAATACTACTTTTATTGTTGCTAAGGATGTTATATAAATTCATGTTGAAGTATAAGTTTTATTTTGTTGCTTTTGTTTTGTTTATTTATTGTCAATTTAGTTAACACTTCTGAACATATAAACGAACATGTTCGCGAACACTTAAACGAACATGTTCGCGAACACTTAAATTAACATGTTCATGAACATTAAACAAACGAACACGAACACATTCAAAAATAAATAAACGAACACGAACCGAATATGAACACCTTTAAAAATAAACAAACAAACACGAACATAACCTTGTTCGTTTAAGCTCGGTTCATTTACACCCCTAATTATGAATATTCTGAATTTTTTAAAAGAAAAAAAAAACAGTAATTTTTTTTTTCTTTCAAAATTTTGAAAAATCAAAAGGGCTACATTTGTAGTGTTTGAATGATTGATAAGGACAGTCAAAGGCCTGTTTAGCTGAATATCCAACTACTGACAAATGACAATTCCTGGTCCCCTCTCCACCACCACCACGGTTCACTTAAACATATACATTCAAGTTTAAGCCCCGGAGTATACTTTTTCCGTGCAAATTAGATGAATCAATCATGCATGTAATTCGAATTTAAACACGCAAATACAGTGGTTATCAATATTTAAGTTTGAAAACTCCATTATTATGTTAATTAGAGTGACATTAATTCAAAACCGGGTCCAACTATTAATTAAACACTGATAAGATGGGGCAATATTTGTCATTGAAACGGGCATGTATTTTGTAACACTCGGAACAATCTACAAGGGACCTTTCCAATCGATTAGTTCGAAATGGACCACAAATAAGTTAAATTCACCCCCCCCCCCCGTTTCAGATAGAAAAGAACATTGTCTCATGTTGACGATTTTGTCCTTCTTGTCACATTATAATATTATAATTCTAACGTATTCGGAATATAAAATCTAATTAAATCTCATTATTACCAGCCCCACCACAAATATCTAACTCTCGGCCTCCTTTATTAGGTTTCTGTTCAGTGTTGCCTATAAAATGCCATTTTGTTGACTCGTCACAATCATTGAGGCTAACAAATAATTGTTTTTTTTCTTTTGAAATCACACTATCGCTCTCAATACATATTTTTTGTAAGGCGTGGTATGTTTAATAAAGGTATAGGCCCCGTTTTCCATACCATTCCAGTCATTGGATTAATTAAATTAACCAGTTGATGCGGATTTTTGGGTGTTTATAAAGAACTGAATTGAGTTGAGATTTGAGCATAAATCGTGTTACGGTGGAGGTTGATAATAATGTTAATTGGTCAATCATAAGTTGAGACATGTTTTACAAAGGGAAAGGGATTTGAGTATAATGCATGGATATTTTTCAGGCAGGGAAATTATAAGGTGATGAACCCTAGAAAGCTGCAGTGCTGGATAAGGGGAGACATTGAGAATGTGGCAGGGGGAGTGTATATATCACATCTCATGCAGAAATGGGGTGCATGTCATGTCACAATTCCAACAAAATTCACTTATTTATATAAATACTATTAAATTTAAACAAAATTAAATATGAATAAAAAGTATAAACATATATATATATATACTTTAAAAAATACTCCTTAAATATGATATTTATCGTAATAAATCAAATTATTGTTGATCAAATCATTATTTTTGTTTGTTCTGATTTTTTTTTGTTATTACATAAAAATACATGGCACGCGTCTAATTTTATTAATAATTTTTTGAATAATTTTTATCGAGGAGAAGAAAAAAAGGAAATAATTCCTAATGAGTTTTTAATTTATAACTTAAAGAAGAGGAAAATGTATCAAGAACGGATTTAGGGGTGTTGGGGGCAGTCGCACTTCCTAAAAATTTCAAGTTCTCTTATATTTTATATATTTTCTTTGTATTTTTTATTGATAATCTAATTCTGTACTCCTTAAAGTCTTGTAATTTTGCACTCTCTACATTTCTAATATAAATTCCTAATAATTTACATCCCTTACATAAAAATTTTAGTCTATTCTTAAAAAATGTTAACAAAAACTTTTAACTATTTACTATAGAGATCGTTTATTACTAGTGAACTTGTTAATTCCATTATAATGTACATAATATGATAATACGAATCCCATTATATATCTTCTTACCAATATTTCTAGATAATTTAAATCGTACAAGATTTAGAATAGATTAAGCCCGTGGATCGAGGGGAGGTTGCCCCCACAGAACATGGACGGCGACTACATTGTCTACCCGTATTGCCCAAACTGCCCAGAATCATGCCCGAACAGGAACAAAAGATCATAAGCTCCTATCGTTGTCCACTGCCCATTGATCCCAATCAGATGAAAAAAAAGTGTGGGCAAAGGGGGCAACGGGCATCCCCCGTCTTTGTTGTCGGTCATTGCACCCCCTAAAGTTCCCGCGCACCGGACGGCACGCGCGGTCAGAAGCCTCATTCTGCTGTACTTCCAATTCCAGCAACAAAAAGTTGAACAAAAAATACACAGAATTGCATTGCCCTCGTCCCTTTGTACTGTGCATGCTACATCCAAACAGAGTTTGGGGGTTCTCTTTTTCTTACATATGCTTCTGTTTGGGTAGTTTTTTTCTTTAAATTCCATCGTCTCTCGCATTCACATTTCAGTTTCAACTCTCCTCCATGAATTGTACAATATGTCATTATAGGAGCTGTTTTCGTTTTCATACTTTGGTCTTTTTCAGACATGATTTCAGACCCACTACAGTGATATCTCAAAATTCCCACCTTGAAAGAAATAAAGGAACACTAAGTTTTTTTTTTCTGGACCAATTGACTGGGGGGGGGGACTGAATTGTACATAATATAGTACATTTTCTTCTTTGACATAAATGTCCCTTCCATGCAACTTGTTTGATCATATGTTTATTTATTTAGTTGGAATCAATGATAGAGTCGACACGTTAGGTTTGTGGGGCTTAATTAGGTCAATGTTCTTTCTTCCAAACATTTCATTAAATTTTTCAATAAGTTTTTGATCAAAAAGAATTCATTAAATTTCTTTGACAAATTTTAATTCTTATCTTACTTAGAAAGATGATAAAAAGATGCTTAAAAAAAGAGAGAATGTTCCTAGTAGATTTAAAACCCATGATCTAAAGGAATATGAAGAATAAAGAATAGCAGCTTGGCCAACCGATCAAATGTCTTTGCTCAAAATTTCCATTAAGTTCGATCTATGAAAACTATACAAACTATATAGAATTCTAAAAATAAAAAACGATACATAAACACTTGGATGGACCCATGAAGGTGTTTAAAGAATAATTACATCTCTGAAAATTTTAATTTTTTGTATATTTTTAAAATTTCTTTTCTATTTAATATTGTTAATCTAATTTCACACCTTCAAACATAAAATTTTACGTCTGACTCTACATAAATGCACATGCTAATCATATTTATGTATGTTATAGTGTACTTATTATATCATCTTGTATTTACTAAAAATGTTAATTTCGCTTGATCTTTTTGTATCATAGCACAGAAAATAAATTATACACTAGTATAATTAATACATAATGAGTGAATATTAGTTTGGTTGGCAGCAATATTATTATCCTAACATTTAGGAGGTTGTGAGTTGAGTGTGTTTAAGTATCATTACTTTCGATTTAGGGGTTGAAGGTTATGAATAATTTAAACATTATAATTATACTAAAAATAATAAACAACGAATGAATTAAGTGAGGCGCGTATTAATAAATTAAAAAACTGTTAATAAATTTAATTAATGTTTAAAAGTATATTTTTTATCTTCATAAAAAAGTATTTTTTATAATTTGTATAAAAATATTTATATTTATATTTAAATATTATCATGAAAGTGTCAATACGTGATTCGTCTATATATAATTTTACACTCATGTAAAAAAATATATAAATTCATACATATTAAATATAAACCCTTGAAGAATTATCAGATTATTTAGAGAACAGATAAGTTGGAGGGGAGAATTCACATGCCCTAGACTTTGTTATGGTAATAAAAACCAGGGTTAGGTAGTGCCCAAGGGCGGAGCTACCCTTTGAGTAGGATGATACCTAAAAATATTTTGAGAAAATAATTTTATATGAAAAATAAAATTATTATGATTTTAAATATATATTGACACCGCTTTAAAATTAATTGATATTCCTTCAACAGGAAATCAACATAATTTCAAAAAAAAAGCATAATTTTAAGAAAAGTGACACTCATTATTTATTTTTATCTACTTAAAAAAATTTCTTCATAATTTTTTTAATTTTTAACACCAAAAATAAAATTTTTGCTCTGCCCATAATAATGCCAATTAATATTGACATTTATGTCTCGCGGTAACTTCAGGATAATGAAGAACGTGATTCACAAATGGTCCCACGTGTGTATATATATATATATATATATATATATATATATATATATATATATATGTTCATTTTACTATTTATTTTTATTTTTGTAGCTTTTTCTTCTAGTAACATCGTTTTTAAAATTTAATTTTTTTTTTAAATATAATACATCTTACCATTACACGCAAATCTTTCATTTTCCCGGATATGACCCACCTTTCTAAATTGTTTTCCTACTTACATCTTAACTAGTGTGGATGTGGGTTATTATACTTCAACTAATATCGAGTTTGAAATAATGAGATATAAAAATTTCAAATCCACATAAACATATAATTCTGTATAGTTGAAATGTTATAAACTTATAAATTGTTAAATAAATTCATCGTGTGATAATTAATGAAGGTTAAAAATATAACTTTGACTCAAAATACCATTCAAACATAAAAGTTATAAATTTTAACTCTTGTGTTCAAGTTAAAAGTATTTTTTTGAACAATTTTTACCTAAGGGGAAAATGAGAGAAAGTAACGTGTCAACTGAAAACTTTTACTTAAGGAAAAAAGTTAAATGTATTTTTTTGAACAATTTGTTTCTAATAGATTTTGAACCCACAACCTAGAAGAGAAAGAAAGATGTCAACTGAAAACTTTAATCACTTACTCTAAAAATTATTGACAGTTAAATATACTTTTTTTTTCTTCGGAAACTATCTGTTTAGTCATTATTTAAGACTTAGAAAACATTTTTAACCTCAAAAACACTTTTAAAAAAAATAGCAACGGTGAATGAAAAATCATTTTTATACATATAACAATTGGTGTATTGACCATGCACATTAAATTTGTAAATTGTCTTGCATTATTACTTTGATTAGGTAGAACAGTGTTTGATTCAAAGATTATACAGTGTGATGTTGATGGTCAGGAATGGAAAAATTATTTTATGGTTCCGGCTCATTACGTCATTCATGATCTCCATCCACTAAAAATCAGTTAATTAATTTTTTTATATCATTAATTTATTCATAATCAACTTTTATGTAACCACTCAGTCTCTATTTATATGGCATAAAAAGTGAATATTCATATTAAAAAAATAATATAAAAAAAATTATATAGCTGATTTTTAGTGGACATGACTATAAATATCGTGGTAGGCCAATACCATAAATAATTTTTAGAGAAATTGCGGGTCCCTTGTCTACATTTCATTACAAAATTTCATGATGAAATTCCAACTTAACTGTTTGAGCCAACTCACACAATTAAAGGCAGTCAAATCAACGTTTGTCTGTCAATAATTTTTAGAGTAAGTAATTAAAGTTTTCAGTTAATTTTTTTTTTTAAGTTGTGGGTTCAAAACTCTCTTAAATATAAAATGTTAAAAAAAAATCAACGCTGGTCTCTCACAATTCCTGGCAAATGTCGTTTTAAATCCCAAAAAGAAAAATCTTTACAATAAGGAAGATTTTTGTGTTAGGTATAACATAGTCAAAATATAACAACAATTTCCCACCATCACAACTGCCAATTTCACGAGTTGATTCGGCTTCTCACATCAATCTTTTAATTTTTATTTCTTTTCCCACTCTATCAAAATTTATTAATTTATTTTTGTTGTATATTTTTGTCATTGTAATTATGAGACTAAGTTAAATTATACAATAATTAGAGACGGAATTACATGCTTACAGTTAGAGATTGAAGGGTAAAACATAAATATTTGAAAATTGATGGTAAATTCACGATTATTATTATTATTATAGATCAAAGTTAAAAATATGTGGATGAGGGCAAGGACCCTCCCAAGCTCCCACCATAGACATATTTCCGTCCCTAACAATAGTGATTATGAATAATTTAAATATAGAAAATACTTTAAGGTTGTTGATTTTAGTTTACACAGTTGTTAATTTTAGGGTTTTGGAGTTTAGGTTGTAGGATTTATGGTTTAAGCTTTATAGTTTAGTATTTTTTTTAGATTAAAGATTTAGATTTTATAGTTTATAGTCTAAATAGAAAGATTTGTATTATTGTTTTATATAACCTTTTAGTTATCACATAAAATCACAAAATTCTAATTTTAATAAATTTTAATCAATGAATAATAATTTAAACAAGCTCAAAGTGATTACAAGATAATATTTATTTATACAAATTCTTAACTCTTTGACAATGCGCACATATCTTGTAGACAAAAGCAAATTGAACTCAAGTCTCCTAAGATAAATATTATTTTCTTTTCTACTGAGACCACTCGATGAGGTCAATAGGTTAAACATTTATGTACACTTTAATAAGAATAAGGTTTGAGACTCATTAATAATCTCTTTAAATGGTATGAATTATTCGAAATCGATGATTGGACCAATTTTGAATCATACGTTAATCTTGCCAATTATGTCATACAAACACGATGACCGGGGGCCTACGGAACATGCAAAGAACCATCGTGGTTCACTCATGCACTTGGGGGGGGGGGGGTCTAATCATGAATGGTGGAATTAACTTGGAAGGCCGGCAAGATTCAAGCCATGAGTCTCGGTCAGTGGCTTTAGTTAATGGGACACATGACCCACTTTAAACCCTAATCATGGATTTTTCAATTCAACACAACCCCCTTTTTTCAACATGCAAACACACCCTCGGCCCCCACCCCTTTGATCATTTATGTTTCATCATCACGTTTTGTTTTTATTTCCTGTTTATCGTAATAATTATGCCCAAAACGTTGATTTATGTTTTATATGAATTTTATATTATGGTATGGTTATTCAAGACTATCAGATTTGTTCAACCCCAAGCCGAGACCAAGGAATGATTATTCATTAAGGAAACTTAATTGCTGTAATAATTATGGATTATTCTCGAACCCTCTCTCATGGTTTAATTATGGGTAAAACTTTGATACACAGATTGTATAAATTTAATTTTACACAAGTCTATGTATTTACACTATAAAAATTTAAATCCTAAATTTCTAACCTAAACCCTAAATTCTAAACCCCTAAATCTTAAACCCTAAATTCTAAACCCCTAAACCTTAAACCCTAAACTAAAACCCTAACCCCTAAAACTAAAAAGCACGTATAAACTAAAGTTTACACGGCCTATGTATCAAAGTTTTTTCCTTTAATTATTTTCCACTTTTAACACTATCAAATTCCATATTACTTAATTAAGGCATAAAATCAGAAAAGACACTAATATTTGACTAAATAATTATTTTAATATATTTTTTTCGAGTAATTTAATCCTCAACGTTTTATTTTAGATTAAAATGATCCTTCCGTGGATGAAAATTATTAGTCCACTAAGATAAACAACTTGAAATGACTTAATGGAATGACACGCCATCAGAAAAAAATAATTTTATAAAATTATTTTTTGACTAATGTGATATTCTCTCAGGTCAACACCTTTGTTTATAAGATACTGCCATGTTAGCGTGCACTACTATGTAAATTTGCCACGTTATTTCAAGCCATTTACCGTTAGTTGACTAAAAGTTTTCATCCGTAGATGGGCCATTTTAATCTAAATGAAACGTTGAGAGTTAAATTGCTTTACAAAAAGAATAAGAGCCAAAATAACTATTCAGTCAAACATTAAATGTATTTTTTGACTTTATGCCTTAATCAAATGTACAGTACAAGCAACAATATCATTTTTTGAACGATCTATCTATTATAATTACATGATAATATTTGTTCATTAATTTTAATTATTTAATAATGCTCACACATCATACAAACAAACTATTTAAACTCGAATGACATAAATATACCAATATTTTCTTCTCTATTGGGCCCGGTTTTATATTTTTTTACTTGATACTTATTTGTACTTATTAAGAAATCATAAAAGGCAATGATGGGAGTCATTGTCAAATTACATTCCATATATTGCAAGTGAAGAATAACACGAGATATCAAAGGGTAGATTAGGAAATATATAGAGAGAAAAAGGAGAACCATTTCACTCTGCTGATTAATAACATCCAAAATCCCTAACCCAAACCCCACTTGCATTTCTATGAGATAGAGATATACACTAAAATAATAAGCTCTACTTTATCTCTTTAACCATTGATGGAATACATGTTATATTAAAGCATGCCAAAGTCCCATTCATATATGATCTATCCCTCTACATTCTTATGCACCCAACAACAGTAAAGAAAAGCCAAAGCCAACTCAATTGAAATCACATACAGAAAGCAAGTCATGTTTCAAATCTCTCCTCATGGTCATGGATCATGCATAAGTTGAAGACAACAAAACATACTTTAATCTCCTTTTCAACCCACTAAAAACTCCAAAGAAAAAAAAAAAGAGAAACACTTACCTGCTTCTTTGCTTTTCTGTTTTTTTTTCCTTCTTTTTCTTTTGGATTGTTGTAGATCTATATACAAAGATGATTCAAGAACTCCTAGGAGGTTCTTCTGGTTTTAATTTTGGAGATGGTGTTACTGCTGGGAGAAAATTCTTCATCAATGGAACCGTTTTGGATGGTAATACTACCCTTACTTTTTCTCCATCATTGTCGCCTTCTCCTTCTTCCACGACTTCACCTTCGTCGATGACGACTACTACTACTACTACAACGACTAATAACTCGGGGGCTTCGGCTGCAAAGTCCGACCAGAGCCAGAGTTTGAGGTGTCCAAGATGTGATTCGTCGAACACCAAGTTTTGTTATTACAACAACTACAATCTCACTCAGCCTCGTCACTTTTGCAAGACTTGTCGTCGGTATTGGACCAAAGGAGGGGCTCTCAGGAACGTTCCTATTGGAGGTGGGTGTAGAAAGAACAAGAACGCTACTACTGTTTCGACAACGATGGGGAAATCGAGTGCTGCTAAGATGAAAACAGTAGTGTCTGATATTGGAAGACCTGGTCATGGAAACGGGTTCGAGATCGACCATGAGCTTCAATCTAGTCCTATCCTCTGGGCTTCACCCCAGAGTTCTCATCTTCTAGCCTTATTGAGAACCACCCAAAACCCTAACCCTAGAACTTTGTCTACTAATATCAAGGAAGAGATGAGCATGCTCGGATCACATGCCATGAACGAGCCAGCAGTTGGGAGTACCGGTGCGTTAAATGGTGGTCGAACCCTAGGCTTGGATCCTCTTTCCCAGGTCCCTTCTCTCGGACTTTGCATCCCTTTGTGGAGAAACAATCAGCACCAAGCTCAACAGCAACAACAGAACAACAACAATAATGGATCATTCCTACTAGGTGAAGTTCAAAACACAGGGATTCAAGAACTGTATCAGAGACTGAGATCATCATCAAACTATTACTCCGATAGCTCGGCGGTAGTTCTAAGCAACGTGGGTTCTTCTTCATCAATTCCGGAGTCGGCTCCAATTGCTGGTGGAGAATTGGGTTACTGGAATCCAGCATTTTCGTCACCATGGTCTGATCTCCCAACAACTAATGGTGCATATCCGTAAACAGCCCTTTTCTTTCCCTTTCATGTCAGCTTTTTAATATGCTAATGTTGTTTCATATATGAACATATATGGCTGTAGGGGTTTTCAATTCTTTGTTTCTTATTTTCTCTTTCAAGTGTGGTTTGAGGTTTGTTTGATTAACGTATTAAAGTGTACAAGGATGAAGAAGTAAAAACGATGGAAAAATTGTTAGTACTAGTTTATTTTCAGTGGTTCCACATTGATCAAAAGGTGACCTTTGACTACAGGTATGAAAACTGAAAAGAGTTTAACTTCAACTTAAGAGCATTAATGAAAGTTGTGATTTAGTTAAAGACTATCATAAACATGTGGCTAAATCAAAATCTTTTAGGGTTTTTGCTTTTCTGGTGATTTTTCAGACCGAGTGGTGGGTTGCATATGAGATTAAAGATTCTCTAAACAACTGTTATTTTTCTTCTTAAAAAGAAAACACGTTTGATAAAGCAGGCATTGGGAAAAGTTTTAGTAAACAACAATTTGATTCTCGCAGTGGAAAGGAGGATTCCATTGTAGCCTTATGTTTAAAGAGTTGGTGTCTGCTCCTAATTGCCTGTTTCTCTGGAGATTGGCCTGCAGTTTATATTCCTTTTCACTGTCTTTCTTTTTCTTTAAAAAAAAAATACTATTTTCAATCCCTTACCGTTTTTTCTTCTTCTCTTTTTTAACACTTCATTCAATGTTATTGAGAGATGGGTTAAATTTGCTCTCTTTTTTCATGCAAAGGAGAAATGGCTTGAGTTTGAGCTTAATTTATTGCTTTTGCTCGAGTCATTTTGAATCGTAGTTTAACATAATTAATTCAAACACCAATAAATCCAGTTTCGATCAGATTTATGTTTGGTTTGGTAAGCAAGCCTGACCAAAATGTGTACCAATGTTATATGTCTCCTTTGCATGAAAAAAGAGAGCAAATTAATTATGTTAAACTACGATTCAAACTGACTCGAGCAAAAGCAATAAATTAAGCTCAAGCTCGAGTTAGTCTGAATTGTAGTTTAACATAATTAATTCAAACACTAATAAATTCGGGTTCGATTAGATTTATTTTTGGTTCGGTAAGCAAGCCGGACAAAAATGTGTACCAATGTTATAGTTACCTCTTTGTGCAAAATACGTTACGATTGTACTTGAATGAGCTGTCTAAGATTGCGGCCGAATGAATTGAAATTTGAGTACTTCTGGTTGTAGTTGAACGAGCTGTCCATTGACCGATCAATCAAACTTGTTTTTCAAGTATCACATTAAACACGTCCATTTCATACGGAAAAAATGTCTCCGAGATTTGAATTTCAGATAAATTAAATGTCACATTTAAATCCGAGTTCGTGTTCGATAACTAGAAAGGGCAAACTGTTTATTGCATTTTCGTTTGAAGCTTACAGTCCCCCATTTTTCACCCTCGTAACTGAAATTGGAGGGGGAAGAATCATAAAACTAACAGAAGATGAAGAAAATATAAAAAATACTACAACATTAATGTTCTGTTAATGGAGGGCCTGGCCACAACGCAGTACATTTGGAGGAACGTCAGTCTTAGTATTCAAGCTTTTCTCGTTGCTCCAAATTCTGAGGTAAGTTTGCTTGTCTAGGAACCGGTCCGACCATATTTGTGACCTCAAGTTCCACATTCCCTTGTTGTCCAAAGAAACCAAAACTGATGTCCAGGAATTCGGATATACCTGAACAGTGTGTCTAGCTATCCCATCAGCCAGATTTTAGCGTCTCTTCGAGTCGGTCGTCCACTTTCCGCTACCGTACCCGACAACGTAGAAGCTCGTTCCATCGAGATGCCAAGATTGGATGGTTGGTTCTGTGTTTTGGAAGACAATCTCAATAAAGTCATGGAGGATGAGGCCAAAGACAGATGCGCCCATTGCCGGTGGCCTTGTAGTAGGAAAATCCTTGATGTTGTTTAAGGTAAAAACACCAGGGATGTTAAACCAATCCGCAAGCTTCAGAGGAGTGTTCGGATCCACATAAGAGATCCCATTAACAGTATAACGCAACTTTCCATTTGTATTCTCTTTTGCATTGGCCAAAACAAGTGTCCTCACAATCTTTATTGAACCATAGTGGAATGATCCTTGAGGCTTAGGCCTAGCCGCATTGGCCGTCATGTTTAATCTACAACACCAAAATGAGAAAAACAATGTTAGCATATTGCAGCGTACATGATGATCTGCAATGTTCGGTTCGATTACCTGATAGTCCTGGCTTTTTTCATGGACCAGTGCACATGATAAACCGGGGCAATCGGCAATGGCAGAGAGGCCGGAGTGTTGGAGCCCTGATACCGAAGGATACCGGTAGTGTTGAGAATAGGCTTAGTGAAACGTGTGGAAGCAACAACATAATAGTCCTTAATTTCCCCTATGAAGCACGGGGACGCTTCCTTGAGGCCATCCCACATCCCCAGGACGGTTGAGGACGTCCCCAAATAAATTTACTTAAAAAATAAAAAATAAAATATCCATCTTCTTTACGAGCAAGGATTTAAAAATCATTAAATTAATACAAACTTAAAAAGCTTCTAAACTTAGAAAGTTCAAATTATACCCAACTAAACTCAAAATCGCACAAGAAAAAATTACTAAATTAAACACTCAACCTAAAAAGTATAAACTTAATTACATGTGGCAAATGACCCACGTACACTTGATCTCAACCAAAAGGCCAAGACTAAATTACTTTATTATTCTAGTGGCTAAGCACCTATTTATAGGCTCCTTTCTCTCCTTGCTTTATGTATCTTAAGGATGTGGGATATTGGGTGTGTATTGTATTTGTAATATGTTTCAACTTGTTTTAACGCTTCTTCACTCAAGCTTTAAATAAGGATGGTTAAATATCATTTTAGCCATGTCATCTTTTAATTTTATCATTTTAGTCATTGATTTTTCTTAATTTAGAATGTAAAGTTAAATTTTCGTTCAATTTAGTCATTTAATTTTAGTAATCTTCTAATCTAAGTGTTAGAAAATAATTTAAAAATCATTAGAAGTGAATTTAAATAACTACAATTATAATTATTGTTTAATACAATTATAATTTTAGTCCTCACTGTATTATGAATTTTAATGATTATATATATATATATATATATATATATTTATATTTGCCGTACCCGTACCCTATAATTTTAAAAATTGCCGTTTCCCGTCCCCGTATCTGTACAACTTAGAATTTCCCCACTTAAAGTAACCAAAACAGCTACGTATTGACCCGGATGAACATCGAGGGACTCATACGCCTCCTGCAAACTATGGCTTCCTTCAACTTCAACTAGAATCATTTTATGACCTTGGATCCTGAAGTTAATCGACGTCGATATACCAACATTTGTAGTCCTAAACTTGTAGGTTTTACCTGTAATAAACCAGGAACAAAGCAAAACTCAGCATAGTCCTATACAAAATCCTGTTGTTTAAAGCCTAAAAAGCCTTGATTATAATGATTTACCTTTCTCGCCAGTGAAAACTGAATATCTGTGGAGACCATTTATAAGAAGACCATCAGGCAAAGGAAGACTCAACCCTGAATTCAGCTTTTTCCTCAAGGCCTGTGAAATTGCATTAGGTCATACAACATTGTTTAACAATTGGATTGGAGCCATTGCAGATCAAATTATTGAAAAAAAGGGTGCGTGTATATATATATACCTTGTCGCCAGCCTTATACCAATCACCAACAAGCAAAGTGAAATCTGCAGTAAATGCAGGGTAGGGGATTGAAATGACAGATCTTTGATTAATATTAAGGGCCCCAAAACCACCAATAGCTCTATGCATTGAAGTTGAAGGGTATTACATGTAGGTTCCAACTTGATCCTTGAGCTGGAATCTATATGTCCAGTTTGAGTGGGGAGGGATTGGACAAACACCATCTTGCCATGAAGTCTTCCTTTGTTTGACTCCATGCCTAGTTTCCAGTAACAAAATCCGGGTTATTAACCTTGATCTCAGAGCATGAATGGAATTAAGCAAATTGCAAACTAACCATGGAATGAGGAAGGGTTCATCTAATTGATTGATGACATTTACAATGATGTTTTCGTTAGTGACAGCTTTGATTGGAGGTCCTGGAAACTGATTGTTAATAAGAATAACCTGCAAATTTGTAAGAACCAAACATGCCTTTCAACATTGTTCTTCAAAGAACTAAAGAAGAAACATGTGTTTATTGGTTGAATACTGAAACAAACCCGTTGGTAAACACCAAGAGGAGCTCGAGTTCCATATGTGACGGACCAAGTGTAGAATCTATAGTTAACCCCAGAGTCTAACACACATAGTCTAATACACAAGGTTGGACGTGACCGGACGGTGATCCTGCAACTTCCAAGAGTCAGCAGAGTAACTTCTTGGAACCAAAATCTGGGTTCCATGTCCAACATAAAAACAGCACCACCCATGAACAATACATCGTTTTCTTCAATGTCTTTAAAGCTAGCTTTAGGGGTTACAGTTCAACAGTTGCTGACAAGCATTGAAAAAGAAAGAAAGATTCCAGCTTTAAATCCATTCTCAATAATCTAAAATCCACCCTCGACACTGCGTATCCCCGGATCAACGAGGTATTCCAGTTGAGGGAGTCAAACGGCTTGCGAACCGATGAACTTGGACGGATGTTAACGCAGATGAATGAAGCGTTGGAGACGGTGGACAAGTGCTCCAGGGTGGCTTGGTGGAACTGCTGCATGAGGCGGAAATACATGGCGGAGCTGCTGCATGTGGATGCTTCTATTCGGGATTTCTTCCTCGTGAATTTGACGATCGGTCAATACAAGAATACTACACTCATTCAAGTTCAGTTGAACAATCCTGCAACGTTTTTTGGTTTTGGTTGTTTTGGACAGATCAAAAAACAAAAGGCGCCGAAGATAGAAAGAAGATTCACTAATTAGAATGTTCTACTTTGTTGCATCTTTCGTTGTGTGTGCTTGTTTTGCCGTTATGTTAGTGTTCTACGTCGGTGCATGTAAGGTTTCTCGAGTTGGTAATGTTTTCAAATGTGGGTTTCTTGAATCTGCATTTCCCAAGATCAGCGACTTTGCTGGGAGCTGCTGAGAATGGATGCTTCTCTTCGGAACTTCTTCCTCAATATAAAAGATACTAGACTGATTCAAGTTCACTTGGATTGGCTTATGACATAAAAGCAATGCTAGCAGCAGGGTTTTTATCGAAGTCGATACAAGGTTTCCGATGCAGATGGTGAATTGAAGAACATTGCCCAGTCTGTACACAGTTGGATCTTCCTCTATCTGCAGATTCCAAGATGGGGCTGCCAAAGAATCAACAATTTTATGTAAATTCCAGCACAACAAATAAATGACTATGCATTCACAAAACATTGTATCAAGTCTATAAGAATGGTATTTTCTTTTTCTTTTTCAATTAATTTCCTTTCTCCTTCTGCTACTTATTTTATGTTCTTCAGTTAAATTTGGTCAAGAAACATACGAGGTGGTAACAGGAAGTACCTCAAAACCTCTTTGAACATAATGGCTGGCAATGAATCTTCAATGTTTGGGGTGCATGAAGAGAGCACAAAGACCAATGTCCTCTCAAGAAATACACATTAGATTGAACTTGAAATTTTAGAAGTGTCAATTCAACTGCTCAACCCAACAACAGGTCTGTCAACACGACATCAAAGTATACAAAATGCCTTGTAACAGTTCAGAGTTCCAAGAAAAGATGTAAAGTAAACATTTGATTGAGTTCCATCAGTCAAATACGACCATTATCGAACCACCACAAGATTTATGGATAGACCGTGTATCCACTTGAAACAAGGTAAACAATCATACCCTGTATTCCTGAAGCTGGAATATTTTCCACCCACCACCCAATATCCTCCATTCTAGTGTACAAGTGATGGACTTTCCACAGCCAATAATCACGTTGAGCCAAGCACATTTTTAGCCTGGAAAAAATGACTGATGAGGTTTTGTCAAAATCGCCAATAATCTCTACAAGAACAGATCCCACCTTCAAAGCAATGGAACCGATTAGAATCCCTCACTGTTATTTTCCTGTTAACAATCTTTGAGATATATTTAATGGCATTATGGCAATCTACACAAGTTCTCAAATTCTTGAAAACTTTGATTGGTGTTCCTGGAGGAGTAGAAATAATTCCAAACGCCATGACTAACTTCTCACTGTGGTATGAGAGGTTTTGCTCCTTCTGCTCCTCCTCCACATCATGCAGAACAAAGTTGGTGTCCGGAACATACCCTTCTTCCCTCATTCTCTTCGAAAGCTTACCTAAGAACTCATGTATTTCCTTGGATTTTGGGTGATAAGTATCTCCCACTAAGAAAACATGTATCTCTCTCTTGACCTCAATCCAGCTCAAACCTGGCTTCTTTACCACCCCCTTGTCATCCATTAACTTTCTAATTTTTGCAACTTCATCCCACCTACCAACTGTGGCATATATGCTGGCCATAGTAACATAGGTCGCCGGATTTTCAGGCTCTATCTCGAACAATGCTTTAGCAGCCTTTTCAGCCAATTCAAGGTTACAATGAATTCTACAACCACCAAGTAAGGAAGCCCATAAAAACTTATCTGGTTTCATGGGCATCTTATTAATGATATTCTCCGCTTCCCGGAGTCGGCCAGATCGGGCTAATAAAGTCAATGATACAGGCATAATGATCAGCAGTATGGGTTAATCCATGTACTTCCTTTATTGAGTGGAAATATTCTAGCCCTTTATCAACCAATCCAGCATGTGTACAAGCAGAAAGAACCCCAACAAAAGTAATGTGATCCAGTTCCGTATTTGATTTGAGCAACAACTCAAAGTACTCCAAAGCCTCATCAGGCTGGCCATTCTGAGCATAACCATTGATCAAAGAAGTCCACGAAACTAAATCAGGTTCAGGCATCCCATTAAACACCCTTTTTGCATTCTCAACATTTCCACATTTAGAGTACATATGAACATGAGCACTAGCAGCAAAAGACAACGGATTAAAATAAATCCTTGTCATGTATCCATGAACCTGCTTGCCTATTTCCCCGGCAGCAGCATCGGCACATGCATTCAAAACCCCAGCAAACGTAAACTCATTAGGTCTTACACCCGATTCCATCAACTGCCGAAACAATTCAAGCCCTTCTTCTCGCCTCCCATCCTTGAAATACCTATCGATCATTGCAGTCCAAGCAACAATATCTCTATCGACCAATTTATCGAAAACCGACCTTGCTTCTGCTATGCTCCCACATTTCCCATACATATCCATTAAAGCACTCCAAACAACGTCATCCAAATCCAAACCAGCTCTCGTTATCCGACCGTGAATCTCTTTCCCTATAATTAAGCACCCCATGGCAGCAGAAGCAGCTAACACGCTTGACACAGTAAACTTATTCAACTTCGAAACCAAACTCATTTCCTTCAACCTGTAAAGCTCTAAAGCTTCTTTAGGCTTGTCAAAACGGACGTAACCCGAAATCATCGCTGTCCATGAGAAATTATCTCTTTCAGGCATTTCATCAAACAACTTCTTTGCTTGTTTAAGCATTCCCATTTTGGCATACCCGGATATCAAAGTATTCCAAGAACACAAATCACTTTCACTCATTTCATCAAAAACATTTTGGGCATCAGACAAACTTCCTCATTTTGAGTACATATCCAGAAGACGGTTACAGATAACAACACCGGGTAGAAACCCAAAAAATTTCATATGTTTGTGGACAGTTTTACCATCGTTAAGAGCTCGATTCTGGCAACAAAGCTGAATGAGAGTCGAGTAAAGAGAAGCTGGAGGTTTTTCAACTTGATGGAGGATTTGAATGGCTTCTTTTAAGCGTTTTTGGTTGCATAAATTGTGCAATTGGGCTATGAGATTGTCAGTGTGGTTTGGTTTGGTAGACGTTTTTCGAGGGATACGTATTTCAGCCTGGGCTTGAGAAGAAAAGGAAGAAGAAACCATTGCTCTGTTTTGGTTAAATAAAGATAAATGGGAAATCCTGGAATTTAGTGCTTTCATAGTTGCTGAAAATTTGGCTATATAATGTGGTATAATATGATGTGAAATTTGAACATCAAGATCTTTTATAGAAAGATGGAAGGTATCGATTTAAGGTGAATTTGGGCCGAAGCAGATTCAATAAGCCTGACCAGTCCAAACCATAGTGAATCCCTCTACATAGATCTACAACATTGCCAAATCCATGTAAAGAACTTCAAAGAGGAATATGTTATAGAAAGTAGGCGCGCACACACACACACTATATATATATATATATATATATATATGATAAAAACTTTAATACACAGTTTGTGTAAATTTTAATACACAATCTGTGTAAACATACACAGACCTTTTAGTATTATGGGTTAAAGGTTTAGCTTAGGATTTAGAGTTTAGGAGTTTGAGTTGTAGGGTTTAAAATTTAAGGCTAGAGTTTAGGATTTAGTTTTTTATGGTTTAGTTTTGATTTATAGTAAAAATAGGCAGGCCTGTATAAAATTACACAGTCTGTGTATCAAATTTAAACCCTATATATGTATATATATATATATATATATATATATGAGAAAAACTTCAATACACAGAGTTTACACCGACCTTTTAGTTTTAGGAGTTAGAGATTTAGTTTAGATTTTAAGAATTTAGATTGTAGGGTTTAAAATTTAAGGTTAGAGTTTAGAATTTAGGGTTTAATTTTTTAGGGTTTAAGTTTAATTTTGATTTATAGTAAAAATAGGGAGACCTGTATAAAATTTACGCAGCCAGTATATATATATATTCAACTGCATAAAACAGAAACAGGCAAAAGTACAAGACCAATTCCAAAATACAAATGAAGTGGATTCGACGACAGTAACAGGAAAGTGGAAGTTTGGGAGATGATCATCCAACAATGAATCTTTTTTTCCCAGTGATCATCCCTTGAAAAGTAGTGTTAAATATCATTTTTCTTCCACAGATTTGTATAAAAGCTTCATGCTATGAACATGATGGACTGAGTGGACCATCAATTTGAGACCAGCACTGTGAAACTCTACCATAAATTCTCTGCAGCCATGTGTACACGCTTTTGATTGCCGGGAAGCCGTTTTTTTCCATATTACATCGCATAGACTATCTCCCCACTGCTATCAACATCGAGCTCGGATTCAGAATCGAGGTCATCCATGTCTTTGTCATCAAGGTTGTCAACCATGTAATGATTTAAGCTCGTGGCCCCAGCAGCTGGGATGGTGGCCTCGGCAATTATCTGCATGATTGTATCTGTGCTCTGCATAGGTTGATCAGGCTCCTCGAAATGGCTACCCATTATGTGTTCATCCATCAGGTCGGCAGGAAGATTCTTCAAGAACCACTCATGGTTCATATTTCTGGAATTGTAATTCTCTGTTACACGAAACAATCCATCATCAGAATGGCTTAATCGATTCGGAATCACAGCAGTTTTCAAAAGTTACCACAGAAAGCAAAAAGAGTCCACTCGTTTCCTTTCTTGGATGTTCATGTACCAAAATAAGAGGTTAGCTTTGGAAAATCAAAGAATAAATTTTGAAGTGTAAGCAGAAATTACTCACAGCTGCAGGATCTGCAACAAATATCCTTGAAATCAGATGTTGACATGCGGGTGATACTTGAACAAAATCAGGAATAGCATACTGGACACTAAGGATTCTCTGCGCGAACCAATAAAATGCATGAGCAAACAGATTCATTTCCAGGAAAAGAAGAAAAAAGACTGATGAAATAACAAGATCCAGTGACATACTTGTATTGTCTTCCGAAAGTCTCTTGGCTCATCAGGATCCTCAAACGGGTATGCCCCAACCAGCATTACATACAAGGTAACCCCACATGACCATACATCTGCAATCTGCTATCACACAACAAAGTCATTAACTCAGTTTTACTAGGTTCATATTCTAATATAAACTACAGAAAAGTACTGGTCGCTTGGACAAAAAACTACCAGAGAGTTGGTTGATGTTAACTCTTCGGTGTTTTATGTATTTTTGAGTATCATAAGTTGACTATTGTTCAAGATCTTGAAGCCCGATAAGATGTAAGTGTAATCACTCAAATCCGTCCGGCACTCTTTTCTTGGTTTTAAAATTTCTTTTTAATTGTAAAAGTAAATAAACTCTTATGGGCTTAACTCTCTGGTTGAAGCTGACCATATTAAATGATTTACCATTCAATTCATCCTAGTTATGGACTGCCTACACGGCAGAGGATCATTTGTAGCCAGCATCTTTTGTGACTGTCATCACAAACAGGCTGTGAATGGTAAACTGAAGTTTAGATCAACTAAAAGGGTGAAAACCACCAATTTGATGTCATTTTCAGTTTTCACCCCAAACACAGCCAGAAAGCAATAATCAGCCCATTGAACATATAATTCTTAAGTATTAACCAGGAATTGGGTGTATATTGAAAGCCGGCATTCTAAACTAATTTAAAATTGAACGTCTCGTAAATATACCTTGCCATCATATTCTTTCCTTAGGAGTACTTCAGGAGCAATGCATGCAGGAGTGCCGACAGTGGATTTTGGTTGCGAATGAAGAACAGAAGACTGAGAAGAACAACCACAAGTAGACACATAAACATGAAAACGATCTTAGACATTAAAGATATACTAGAACTCCAAAGGGAATATGTTTCACAAAATAGAAAGTATAAACCTTAACCTCGTTGAAAAAGGGGATAACAACAAAGCTCTATACCTTGGAGTACCCAAAATCGCATATCTTAAGCCGGGGAGCCGGACTTCCATCTAACAAAGTGTTTTCCAACTTCAAATCGCGGTGGCATACTTGCTTCATCCAGTAAAACAAACCAAAATGATGAGCAAAATAATATATCAGGTTAGACAATAACACAATTCATAACATTAAAACAATAGATAACTTTTAACTACCATCTCATGGCAATAACTAACACCGGAGATAAGCTGTTGAAAGAAGAACCGAGCCTGCACCGAAACAACAGATATATAGAAATTAAAACAAACACACAAATGAAAGGGCACATAAAAATGAACAAAGAATATAAGATACTAAACCTCATCCTCATTGAAACGACCGGCAGCACAGATTCGCTCGAAAGCTCTCCTCCGGAGGCATACTCCATCACAATGGCAAGATGAGTAGGCGTTAAAATTACCTAAAGTATTAATGTCCATAGTTAGTTAATCAAAACATTACCTTAATTTATACAATATATAATAGTATAATGAGTTAAGTATTATCATTTACCTCTTTAAATCTAACAATATTGGGATGCCTCAATGATCTATGGTTAATAATTTCTCTTCGAACGTTTTCATCTATCTGTAAAACAACAAGGTAGCACAAATTTAATGCCAAAATTACTAATTAAATTTAAAAGGAGAAAAGTTCGTTAAGTGGTTGATATTTCCGAAATTAACAAAATCAATAGCCTAATTATCCAAACGAATATGTTTCCAAAAGTAAACCAAAACAGCAACAAAAAAAAAAGGGGAAGAGATCGTTGTTTATGAATTAAGAAGCTAACCTTATCGCCTCTCTCGATGTACTTGACAGCAACGAGCTCCTTAGTAACCTTATCTCTCATAAGCCGAGCGACTCCGAAATTACCCGATCCGATATCCCTAACGAAATCGTACCGGTCACTGTCGTGCATAATCGGCATATCCATTGCCGGTCCGACCGTCAAGTCTGCTCGATCCATTTTTTTGCTATATTTTTCCAGGTTCCAATTCTACCCCTTCAAAGAAAGAATAAACTCACCACCACATCACCGGACTCAGTTGTTTGACGGGTCAATGAGTTGGAACGAGTCGGTTATTAATAAAAAAAAAATACAAGGAGAGCTTATCAGTTTGATCGGCCAATGATAGAGTGGTTCAGCGACAGCGAAGGGAAGAGGACCTTTTGGGGAAGAGGAAGGGATAATTCCAAGGAAATATCTGGTAGAAAGCTAAGGGAGGGATAAGGGGAGTACGGCGTCGTTCGGTGTTGTTGCGCGGTGGGTAACCAATAGGATTGGCTGCTTTTCTGGTTGTCTTGTTATTATTCGTGGATTAATTTGACCCCCTTTTATTGTTATTATTCCTTTAATATTCATAAATGATGCGAATTGGAAAATCGAATGACTAAAATGTCCTTTTGTTTTGGATAATGTTTTTAAAGCGCAGCGAGTCACGTGATTTTGAGTCAATTTTATTCGGTACTCTGCTGTCTTTCATCTGTAAAAACTGATAGGACGGTTTTGGCTTTATCATTGTCTGAAGGCTAAAATAAAAAATAATTATACAAATTATATATTTTTAAATTTTAGAAATTTAAAGTATATTTTTTTTATAAAAGTAAGTGTTTAAATTTTAAAATATTAATTTATAATTTTAAGTGTTTGGTATTTAATTATTATTAAAAAAATTATTAACCAATAAAAATTTGACAAGTATTATATTTTAATTTATAATTTTTTAATTATTTTTATTTTTAATAATTTAAAATTGTAAAAAAATTCTTAAAATTTTAAAAAAATTTAAAATAATTTTCAAATCTCTAAATCTCAAATCCCTTGTACATTTATTTTTTATTTAAGTCTAGTATGAAATAACACGCAACCCTATCACTATTTATGATTATCTTTTTGCTTTTTTGTTTTTCTAGAAGCTTCTTCCTTTTAAGTTTAAAATAAATAGTTAGATGTAACATCATCTCGATTATTTATAGTACTATAAATATATATATATATATTATTGTGTTCACACTTAAATGAAATAACTGTTCAAATAATATTGTTGGAAAAAGAATTTTTGTAGAAGTGCAATGTTACGTAGATTATTCACTTATCTAAAGATAAAGTTATAATAATTAATCAAGTTTTATTTTTTTGATAAATTTTAAATTTAATCTTAATTTTATTTAAAGAGAAAGGAAATATTTATAGTTAGTTTAAAATTATAACTTAAAAAAATATAAAAGAAATAAAGATGAACAGTTTTAAAAACTGGAAAAAAAATATTTACTCAATTAATCAAATTTTATTTGAGTATATAACTAAACACGAGATTTACATCAAAATCTCTAGCCTTCTTCGTTTCACCAATTTTTTTTCAGTTTCATTATCTAACCAACAAAACCCACTTAAAAAACTAAATTACTTGACCAAAAAGTTGCTTAACCATAAATGAAACACCTTAATTTGTCATTTTAAGTCAGAATAATAATAAAGCATCTCGCATCCGTCGTTATAGCGAAACAGATTGGGATTAAAATCTGTCTATGCATAATTTTTTCTGATGTTATTAGGGTTTTACATTTAGTATATGTAATTAACACTCTTTTTTTTGTTAAGTGTGATTTTATTGCAGGAAATCATACACAAATAATTATTATGTGTCTTGTTAAAAAAAAATTAATCTTAATCGGAGGAAAAAAATACACACAACGATTACAAAAATAAGAGACAAACACCATAAGCAATACCAACAAATTGACAAAATCAACTAAACAACATAACACAATATAAAATCGTGACATCCATCCAAGAGCAATACGAGAATCTAATGCAACAATTCAAACATACATCCTCCTTTTATTTGAACATCACGAGACTCAACTTGCTGAAAACAAGCAAACTAAAGTCACACACCACTCAACGTAAACATTATTCAAAACACCTCGCTACAATTAAATCTTGAACTATTAATTATTAGTTAAAAATAAATATATTTAAATTTAATTAAAAACTATATAATGTTATATAAAGATATTTTATTATTTTAATGTATTTTAAGTCTAATTAAAAATTATATAAAACCTATTGTTTCCTTACCATTATTGTGATTTTGTTTTCTTTTTGACCTTTTATGTATAATTATCTTGAAAAAGATGTTTTGGTAAATTCAAGTGGAATAGATTGGATCCCCATTGGTGGACAAAGCGGCATTGGGGACTAAGAAAGTTTATGATTTCCAAGCAGTATTTGTCTAAGTAAAAATATTACTATATTAGCATATGAGATTCCGTGCGCACAATGGATAACAACTACGCTACTCTGCACCGTTGATAGATGGCTTAATTCAGAAAATAACCCTCTAAGTATACATGTTTCCCCATTCTATACCCTGAACTTGTTTTTGGTCTCATTTTACCTTTATAATATACTCATTCACCCATTTGCACTATTGAGCAATTTGGACCAATCATTCATGCCACTTGGCATATGGGTTTTGATTTTTTCTTGTCATCTGCAACGCGGTGGGTTTCCATTTGTCCAAATTTTTTTGGTATAAAACAAAAAAAAGAACAAGTAATTAATGATGTATTCATACCGGTAAATATAGATATAAGTTATCTTATATTTAGATTTTCTAGTAAAATTCAAGACCAAACTTTGGATAACCATAAATAGAGTTAAGTGCACCGTACTCCCCTAAATTATAATTTCATTTTAAATTGATCTTTAAATTTTTAAATATTATAATTTTATCTTAAAATATGACCCTCATTTTAAATCAGTCTCTACAATTTTTAACATTTCAATTTATCCTTGAATATGACTCTTATTCTACAATCATCCCCAATTTTTGAACGTTCTAATCTCATCCTCAAATTATTAGTATATGTTAATCACAACTCCTGTTAATAAAGTCGTTATAAAAATTGTTAATTATCTTGGAAACATTGATGTGTATTATGTAATGATATAATGTGACATAAATGATAATTTGAGGATGAAATTGGAGCGTCCAAAAGTTTAGAGATCAATTTAAAATAAGATTCATAGTTTGAAGATGAAATTATAACATTCAGAAGTTTAAAAACCAATTTAGAATGAGAACTATAATTTAGATAAAAATTAAATATTAAAATGTTTAGAAACTAATTTAAAATAAAAGACATTACTTGAGAACATATATTGTAAACCCCTTTAAATCTTTAAAAACATGATAAAACTAGTCATTTTAATTTTTAACAAAATTCTCACAATTTTCTTTTATGTCTAATCAAACATAAAATTGTTAAAATAAATATAAATTAAACTTAACTAACTCATAATACATAATAGTTCATTTCAACTCAACAGAAAAAGAAATATACTATACAATTTCAGATAATTCGCTGGTAATATTCCAAGCCTCACTTATTCGTGAAATAATTATAATTACCATATTATATATTTATTGTTAAAAGAAAAACAGTACAAATTTGACTACATTCGGGTTCCAAAAGCTTGTGTGCATCTCTCGGGTAGGTCTGAGGTCAGTGACGGATGTATATTGTGCTAAAAAAAATTAATTTGTTAAAAATTTATTTTATTTTTTGTACTCACACTAAAATTTATTTATGTTAATTTTAGAATTTATTTGTATCTATCCTAAAATTAAATTAGTGTGGTTAATTTGGTTGGTGCTTTATGTAGAGAAAAGAAATTATTTAATCTAGTCATATGATTAAAGTATGAGAAGCATTGCAAAGTAGTGAAATCTTCGGTGGTCGTGGATTAAATCAAGAAATTGTTATAAAGAGAGCTAAGAGATACTCGTTGAGACTCACATTATAAAATGTTGTTAGCTTGATTACTATGTTTTCGTTTGTGTTGGATGTGCTTGAAATTATTAAGGAAAATGAAACAAATATAAATCCTCAGCCTTTTTTAGTGCCCTATCTATGTTCAAAATTAAAAAAAATAAGGTTTATGGTTGGGTTTTATGATTAGAGCTTAAGGTTCATGATTTAGTTTTTAAGATTTAGGATTTATGACATATGATTTAGAATTTAAGGTTAAAGTGTAAGTTTAGTTTTTCAATGTTGTGAAATAAACAAGAACACCCAAGGGGACAGATAATTATTATTCAAGTGAAACATATTCAGAGCAAAGAGTTAAAGTTTGTATGTTGTTTAATTCTTTACAGTCTTTTAAGTTTATGTTTAATTTACACTTGATAAAAAAATATATTGGGGTTATTAGTGAATTATCTTAAGCATTACTATAGAGTGATCAAGACATTGTGAATGATATGCAGTAAGTTAATATATCAAAGTATCGATTACAAATGATGAGAGATGTGTATGACAATTTTCTTGAAAAAGTTTCTTTATTTTGTGAAAAGAATAACATTGAGGTTCCAAAGATGGAAAATGTATTTGTTGTTTTAGGGAGGTCCAGGATAAAAGTCCATAAAATTTTAAATTTGCATCATTTTCAGGTTTAATTATTTTATCAGGTATATAATTGTTTTTTTGTGTGCAGCTTGCTTGAGTTCAAGAGATTTGTATATTTCTTTTAATAAGAAAAAATTGATTTGTCTTACCCAGATTTATCCTTATAAAAATTTTACATGAGATTTTATATTGCTTGATTGTCAGCTTGAGAATTATATTATTTATATTTGTTCAAATAAAAGATTTTATATTTGTTTATTTCGTAACAGTGAAAATAGCATTTTATCAATAAAATAACAAAGTAATTGTTAGGGCTTCTCGTTGCTAATAAAAAATAGAATTCGAGTATTATTTAAGTTTTAAAATTTAAACTCCTAAACTTAATACTAAATTCTTAAATCTTAATTTCTAACCACAAATTTTAAATTCTAAACACTAAACTAAATTCATGTACCTAAAATAAATTTGTTTGTAAAAAATTAAATAATTAACAATATAATTTGTCACACCTGCAATGTAGGTGAAAAATAATTTATGTAAAATATACCATATGATAATGATTATAGGTTAAAGTAATAAAAAATTTACAATTGTTGCAAATTTATGGACAAAATATAACCAACACAAGATGAAAACAAATTGAAAATTAATACACTCAACGTAGGTTATATTTATTGAGGTTTGTCCCTTACGACTTACCTCTCTAATCCCAAACAATAAAACATTACTTTGTCAAATTCATAAATTTTACACAGATAAAACTACAAACTCTTTTCACAGTAATGACATGCAACTTTTATACGAAAAAATTACAAACCTTACCACATAAAATCATTAAGGACTTAATCTCTTCACTTAATTCTTTTAACCTCTAGAATAGAATCTCTAGCCTTTATTGTCTTTAGTGATATGTGCGTTTAAGTTCCGATTGTCGTCATATTCAAGTCTCCTTAATTCAATCAGCTTATTTAGACTCGTGAGAATTCTCTACAATCTGAATTTCATGGTTCCTTGTCATTCTTTGATGTATTGGGAGCTGGAAAGAAGGAAATATGTTGGTCTTCAACTTAAAATGCCACAGACCAATTTTGCGTGGCAAAATAAGATAGATAGCAAGTATAGGCTTATATCAGAGATAAAAAATTTTGCAAGACCAAGGATCATAACCATGTTGGTTGTAGATGCTTCACCATTCTAGCATGTTACAATCAGGTAATGCAATCCGCTAGTCAAATCAGCTAATATTATCAGCTATTCGTTAATTGTTAAAAATGATCATGATGTTGAGTTTCGCTATTAGCCACTACCCCTCTCACCTCTAAGGTAATTTTGTTTGTGTATTATAGGTTCTCGACCAGGGTTGGGTCTGAACATATAATAGGAACGACCATACATATCCTCTAAAAAAAGACATAAAATGTTTGAATAAAACAAAATAATTTGTATTTTTATAAATTTTGATTCTTGTTAAACTCATTTTTTATTTAAAAATTATATGTTACACACAGTAAATCAACAAAAATTTATATATTTCTATAAAGATGAAGAAGATAAAATACAGATACTTGAAGATCGGCCACTCATAACAATAATTCTTCCAAGATTTTGAGAATAAAAACAAAAAGAAGAAAAAAAATCCGGTTCAGTGTCAAAACAAAAACCAATGAATACCCAACACCCCACCGCCGACTAATGAATGAGTCCTTATCCATATCACGTTGTTTTGGATTATACAACCAAATGAAATTATTATAGCTTCATTCATGAATCCTAAAATTATTTCTAAACCAAGTGCAAAACAAATATTAACCTTTTCTAAAACTAAGAGCCCGTACATTTTATTAATAGATTATGTGACTATTGATAGAAATTTGTTAAAAAGCACTTTTTAATTAAATCTTTTTGCATGTTTATGACTTGACTTAGAAATATTTTGCATAATTTTATTCAATTTTAATCATTAATGATTATAAGTGAAGTTGTAAGATTTTTTTTTGAAAAGAAGTGTACGATTTAATAAATAGAATCATACATAGACAATGACATTTGCCTCGTTAAAATATCTTCTTAAACTTAATGAAGAAAAAAAAGTACGACATGTCAATGTCGAGCCCGAAAGTTATGTAAAACTAAATAAATACGACTTTTATATTCGAATAAATACTTTGACAAATAATAAAATGGAACCAAAATGATTCCTGCTACACCACCAAAGCAGCACCCACATAAACATGCACAGAGACCTGGCTTATAATGATCCAAACAGAGCACCAGACAAACTGAGAATAATCTCCAAAGTAGCAGCAAAGCTGATCCTTCTTATTGCTCACAAACCACCTCTAACCAAAGCAGATCACATAACCCGAAACCAAAACTTGCCAAACACCTAACTAGAAGCAAATCATAATAAAGGGCTCGAACGAGAAATCCCTTCTTTAGCCAATTGATCGGCTTTGAAATTAGTCACTCGGGGGATAAAGATAAATGACCACGATAGGACCCTCCGAAACCTTCCTCGAAAATTGAAGGGACGTCAACACAATTATTAATCCAATCCAACACCAAGCTACAATCCGAATTTAATATTAAGGAATTCGATTCAAAATGCCTGTATCTGTTGGAAATATGCTATCTAAATTATTTGCAAGGTCGCTTTATGATTCAAGGCAGATTCATTGGGTAAAATGGGACACTGTGTGTTTGCCTAAAGAATTTGATGGTCTGAGTATTATTGATCCCGTGGTTAAGAATCGAAGTCTCTTAAATAAGTGGGTGTGGCGGTACGGATGCGAACCCGATAGCTTTTGGAGAAACATTATTGAGGCTAAGTATGAAGGTGACCATTGTTCTTTGCCTTCTTCAGTGAAAAATCAGCGTAAAATGTCATGGATTTGGAGTGATATTGTTAGCGCAGCATGTAGTAATAGAGGGCTGTTTTTCTCTAATTTGAGGCTTGTTCCTGGAAATTGTTTGTTGATCGATTTCTGGAACGATCATTGGATTGAAATTGATTTTTTGAAGATTGCTTTTCCAAGAATTTTCAGGCTTGCAAGGAAGCAATGTGGGAATGTTAGAGAATTTGGAGAATGGAGCAATAATTGTTGACGACGGTCCATTCCCTTTCGCCGTGAATTGTTTGATTGGGAAAATGATGTGCTGGATAATTTCTAGAGCATCATCAATAAAATATTCAGTTAGCATTGACAAGCATGATTCTTTAAGGTGGGTTGGAAATTCTAATAGTTGGTATTCTCCTAAATCTTATTGCTCTTTATTTGGCTCTTCCGATTATTCTCTTGATGTGTTGTAGAAATTTGTCTGGTCTAATCTAGCACCTCTAAATGTGCAATTTTTCACTTGAAAACTTGTTCTTGAAAAATTACCTACAAAGTTCAAATTGACAAAAAGGTTTCCTTCCTGACAACATTCCTCTCAATGCGTCTTTTGTCTCTCGAATGTTGAATCTATAAATTATTTATTTTGTCATTGCTCAGTATCTTGACGTATATGGCAGCGGCGATGTTCTATGTGGGATATTTGCTTTATCATTCTTTCTAATCCAAATAATTTGATTAGAGTATGGTGATAAGTGGCTGAGAGTGTCAAATCTCTTAGTGTTTAGAAAATGACCTTTTTGGTATTGTTTGGTCCTTGTGCCTCTTCAGAAATGAGATAGTGCTTAGTGGATGTAAGATGCATGAGAATTAACTATTCAATATTATCATGCAAAGAATTGGCTGGTGGTGTCATGGTAAATGGCCGAATCTCTTCCCTTCGACCTCTTCTTTTATTCTTTGCCCAAACGTGGAGTTTCGAAGCAATCGGCATTGGTGATTTTCTAGGCATTTTCTGGTTTCCTGCTCTTGGTCTCCTCCTTATATTGATGCTTTGAAATTCAATATCGATAGTGCTGTGCGAGAGAATTTCGAAGCAATCGGCATTGGTGATTTTCTTTGTAATCATTCTGGTAAAATTTTCATGCCGTTTTTTTAAGTTTGCTGGCTTATGGGCTGAGTTAAAAGTTCGGAAGTAAGTTGTAAGATAATTGTATATGAATGCATTAATTATGGATTCAAATCTTAAAAGGTGGGTTTCAGTTGGATTACTTAAATATTATTGAAATATGGAAGTCAAAAAATATGTGTCCCTTCCAATTTTACATGGTTTAATTTCTTTAGTTTATTGATAGTTTTAAAACCATTACATATAAATTATTTCTTTTTAAAAAAAATGATTTAATAATTTTAAGACAATATCAGTTAATATTAATGAAATTAAGCATTGATTCGTCTTTTTCTGGTTTAATTGTTTTTAAGATATTTTAATTTTAAAATTAATAAAATTAAATATTAACTTCTTTAATTTTTATGATTAATTATATTTTAAAATTATATTCATGTCAAAGCTAATCAACTTGCTCTCTCATTATTCAATCACGATTTAATCTTACTTATAGAGTAAAAAGATTATTGATATATCAAACAATTATTTAAATTTAATCGACTATAAAATAATAAAATTATGAATATTTTATATAATACATTAATTTCCGCATTTAAATCCATGAAATTTTAATTTTAAAAGATATCAATTACATTAACACTCAATCGATAATAATGAAAAAACTATTTTAATATATTTTAATTATAAAACGAAAGACTTGGTAAAGTTTTATTTATTTAAATTTGATCTAACCGGTCGATATAAAGCCATTCATAACATGTGAATACATTTAAAAAAAATAAAAGAAAAGTTGTCGGTCGTGAAACGAAGGGAATCTGGAAAAGGGAATCAAAAAGTAGAAACGAAAAGAAAAACCAATGAATTTTCTGTAATTTCCGAAACACACGATTCCTTTTTACAACGGATGGGTATGAACAGAAGAATCTTTCCATGCCTCGTTAATGGTTATCATTTATGTGATAATTATTGATATTTAATTTATTAGTTAATTAGTTTGAATTAAATATTGTTAAAATTTATTATAAAATAATTATGTTAATTTAATCCATTTTATTTATAATATCATAATTTAAATATTTAATTTTATTTAAAAGATTTAATGTATTTTTCTAGCTAGACTAACTTGTAATTAATACTTTTATGTAATACTATTAGCGTTCTATATTACTCATATTTCCATCTCATTCTCTGTAAATATTATTGTTCGAATCCTAATCATCAAAGAAAATAAATCACCTTATATTACTATAGCAATTTCCTAAATTTACTTTAATTTTAATTGTAAAACAATTAAATATAAGATAAAAACTTCAATATGCAGGCCGTGTAAACTTTAGTTTATATAAGTTTTTTATTTTTAAGGTTTAGGGATGTAGTTTAGGGTTTAAAATTTAAGATTATTGTTTATAATTTATGATATATAATTCAAGGTTTAGAGTTTATTTTTTTAAGGCTAAAGTTAAAAGTTTAGAATTTGAGCTTTATAATATAAATATACAGACTTGTATATCAAAATTTTACCCAAAATATAATTGCATGGTAAAAAATAATCTTCCACATACCTGCCTTATCTATTTTATTTTTACACTAACAAACCAAAAGAAAGGAAAAGTTTTACTTGTCAAACAAACCGAAAGAGAACTTACTTTATCCTTTTAGTTATTGTTTGTCAACTATTTATCAATATTCAATTTAAGGTGTAACCTCAATCATAAAAAAAGATATTTTTTACTGATTCAAATTTAAATAATATTATCTGTAAGGTATATATAAATTTTATTGAGAATTAAAAATTAAACAAATATTATATTAAACATGTTAAAATAAGACACTATTTTTAATCAAAAAAAGAAGACACAATTTATTAATATTTTTATTTGTAATAATTGTTCTTAAGATTTTTTAATAAGAAGAGTAGATTAATATTATTTGGATATTAAATTCGGAATTGATGTGAATTAATATTTGATAATATTTTTTATGAAATTATTTAATTCAATTAATTCTAGCTGTCATCTAATTTCGTTTGATGATGACACTCAATGTTAGGCAAAAAAAATTATATCGAAAGAGAATGAGATAAATATCAAAACTATATATGGAGTTTTATAAAATATGAAATGTGATACGTGAACATTTATTTTGTATAAATATCTACATGAAGTTTTAATTTAAGTTAATTTTTACATATTATCAAATTATTTTTGACATAATATTATTATATGTTCACCTTGTATGTATAAATAATTATATTTATTCAGTATAAAAATAAATTTATATATTTATTTTCATGTCGTGTATAATTCAATCAAAATTAAAGTTTCATGTTTTACACTTAAATAAAATTTAAGTTCCATATATATATAATTATATAATATAATTCGGTATATCATATTAACCATTTAATCAAGTTCACATATAATTTTAATATTTATAAAGAATACTAACATTTTAATAAATTTTATGAAATTAAACTATCAATGAGATCTTAATGACACAAACGTTTCTAACAAGATTCACAACATCAACGATTTATGGGTCAAAAAATTATCACAAGAAAGAAACCCTCAACACACATAGATATGATTCTGCAGCTTTATCTCATAATTTTGAATAAGCGATACGTAAATTACAAAATATTTAATATTTTTAATTATTGGTGTACATTTCATTAGTAGATTAATTCGGATCAATTTTTTCAGATGTTCAATATGGGGCGATTATTCCAGCATCCAAAAAGACGTGGGTCAACTGTTTTTAATTTTATGGTCTATGTTTTAAAACTGTGGACACATTCAATTCACAGCCCACACCTAACCTTGAGAATCTTAAAGCACTGTAATTTCATTTCAAAATAAAATAATGGGTAAACTATCGATTTAGTACCCAATTTATCCATGGTTCTGTTTTTGTACTTAACCTATTATATTTGATAAAATAACTTCTAACGTTACGTTTTATTTTTATTTTGGTACATCATTATTAAAAAATTAATGATATGCTGACTAACAATAAAATACGCGTGACATACTGTCATGTCATTTTCTCTTTTAATCATATGTCACATGTGATGTTTTTATGATTTTATTCGACGTGATAGACTGATTAAAAGAGAGAAAATAATATGATAGCCCGTCACATGTAATTTTCTCTTTCCTAATTTGAATGTCACTATTTTTTGGATAGGATACCAAAATAAAAATAAAATATAATGTTGGGTACTATTTTGTCAAATAAAATAAATGAGATACAAAACAAAAATACCGATAAAGATTGGGCACTAAATGGTTAGTTTACCCTAAAATAAATTTCAGACACAATTCTCCGCGTGGTTAGTACGGAACCTAAAAAAATCGCTGAGTTAACACTGAGTCATCGAGTTGTGTAGCTTCAAAATACGCGACGAACCGTTTTGGTGCTAAAGGCGAATCTTGAATCTTTCTTAAATATCTATATAAAAAAACATGACTGGCTGTTGCTTGTCATGTTTATCCTGCCAATGTTAGGAAGAGAGAGAGAGAGAGAGAGAGAAAGAGAGAGAGAGGGGGAAATAAGGAAAAATAATGGATCTGAGTTTGGACTTGAGTCTGGTTTATGTTCCGAAAACCATATCTGAGTTTCTACAAGAAGTTTCGAAGATCAAAAATGGGTTTCAGAGATTATCGAAGATTAGTGATTATGTTCAAAGATTGGAAGATGAGATGAAGAAAATCGACGCCTTTAAGCGTGAACTTCCCCTTTGCATGCTTCTTCTCAAGGATGGTATTTTTTATAATTTTAAATCTGGGGTTTCCCCCTTTTTTTTTGTTGGGGTTTAATTTAATTTTTGTTTTGAATGGGGTTACAGGGATTCAAAGATTAAAGGAGGGAGAAATACAGTGCAAGGAAATGAATGATGGATCCGTGTTGCCATTGAAGGGAAATACCGAGGAAAATGGAAAGGAAACTATGGAAAACGATGGCGGTGATATGAAGAACTGGATGAGTTCGGTTCAACTATGGAACTCTGATTTCAACAACGTTGATCGCAACATGAAACCAAACACAGTTCCAGAGCTGAAACTGGTAATTCCCGAACTATTTTTTTTCTTTAATCTTATTTAATGGGAGGAAAAAACAGTCATAATCTTGTCTGGTTTGAAATTTGACAGAGAAGTGAAGAACAAGGAGAGGAAGATCTGTCTAAGAATCCAATTGAACTTTGTAATAGGAAAAGCAAGGGAGTGGCTTTTGTGCCATTTAAGGAACATGTGGATAAGAAAATTTCAGGGCTTTCCCTTGTGACCCCAAGTTCAGAATTAGCTTCCTGTGTCTCGAAGAACAATGGCGGTTGTCAAATTGGTCCAGTCTCTTATCTATGTACAGAACAAAATCAAATCAAGTTTCAGACAAAGTCACATAACCGACATGAGCAGCATCAGCAGCAGCAGAATTCTAGGAAACAAAGGCGGTGCTGGTCGCCTGAGCTTCATAGGCGATTTGTTGAGGCACTCCACCAGCTTGGAGGCTCACAAGGTTAGACCTTTCTGGAATTGAAACTAGAGGTTTCGAAATTGAAAGATCCTTTTGATTGTCATTTATGAACAGAGAATTGGAATCTGGCTCTTATCGAATTAGCTTTTCTTTTGAAATATTCTGATTGAGTTCCTTTGGGATCTTTACTTTTCAACCAAATCTGATTGGTTTATCTTTAATTGTTTCTGTTTCACAGTGGCCACTCCTAAGCAAATTAGAGAATTGATGCAAGTTGATGGTCTCACCAATGATGAAGTGAAAAGCCATTTGCAGGTTAGTCTTTACTCTTTAGCTTATCAAATCTGCTCATGTTATCATCTCCTTTCCGGTTGCTAATTTTCTGTGTTGATGTTGGTTTATGTGTAGAAATATAGACTTCATATCCGAAAACTTCCGGCTTGTCCATCCAGGCAAGGAAACAAGCTGTGTTCAGCTCAGAACCAGTCCAATGAGCACAGTAAAGCAAGCATTTCGCAGTCTGGTTCCCCGCAAGGTCCCCTCCTTGCAAGGGGTTCAGCTAAAGATATGTGGAGTACCGGAGGCGACAGCATGGACACCGAAGATGAAAATTCCGATGGACACAGTTGGAGAAGTGGGGTTCAAAAGCCTGGGGAGATCAGTGTATAGCCACATAACTGTATTCTCCATGAATTTTGCTGAAACATGGGGGGAAACATTACGACTTACTGAGAATAATTTAGTAAAACAAGTAGAGGAATCTGAAATGATGGGGATTCAAGTTCCTGCTGTGATATATATGAGTCTGTTTAATTCATAATGATGGATTCTAGGAACCGAAATGACAAATTTTTAGAGTTCTTTAATGTTTAGACTTAACCCTCTTTTGTTTACAACTAATGTATTATATATATATATATATATATATATGATAAAACTTGGGTTTTCTCCACTGGGAAGATTAGTGAAGGTGATGGACCTTCCAACATTCTGAAACACTGTAAGATTTAAGTTGTTTTAACATTGGTTTCAAATACGGTCGAAAGCAATGATGAACACAACTTTGATGTTCAAACATCTGAAATCGGTGGTCTCAGGGGGTCACTTCATGATTTCACTGCTCCATTAATGGAACCGGGCTGGAACCGCATTTTCAATGATTCTAGTTAGGCATTCTTGTCTTGGTATTTTTGGTTATATTTTTGTGACCAAGAATCATCAATCAGGTATGGAGAAAAGAACGGTGTGCATTGCTCCGACTTTTTCCCTCTAAAAAAACAAGGCAAAAGTGCGGATTTCAAGCCTTTCAACATCAATCAATATAGACCAATCAATTGGCCACCAGCTTTGCATCTGCATATGTTCTTTGTGTTATTACTGTACATCATATCAAGCCATCTGTCGTTTAATCTTCGAGAAGAATAAACCTAATACTCAACTGCAAAATTTTGTTACTTGAATAAATATGAATGTCAAATACCGTTAAATACAAATAAATTTAAATTTTAAAATTTTCATGTATAAGAAAAATGATTCTTAGTCACTCTATGGGTGACGATCAGGCGGAGAATAATCAAAAATCGTATAGATCCGAACTGAAGGGTATGAGGAATAATCAAAATCTTTATCAACGAGGACGATGATGAGGTAAGTTTTATCATAAAAGTTCAAATGTAGATGAGGACGGAAAATGCTATATCCAAGCTGCGAAGATAACCGAATCGTATCCGTATAAATTATCGCGGGGACCCAAAAATATCTGCAGAGATTCTTGATATTTTACAAAATTGGATGACCATAAGCATAATTTACCAATTTTTCAACAAAAATCTAATCATCCATAGCGTGAGTATGGCCGGTTTGGAGTAAATCTTAAAAAAATCCGTAAATTCTATAAAAATAATTAGAAAATGGTCTATACATCGTTGTATACATAATTCAGTCTAGTTTTAGTAATCACTTTAAAAAATCGTCAAAAATTCTACAAGATAAATCCAGAAGTGAGCCTTATGTTTCTATAACCATACGAAAGTCTATATTCGTTTAAAACAAACGGTTCTCAATTTCGAGTTTTATATTAGGAGTTATTAATTTTCGAGTGAGCAAAAGTTAGAAGAAAAGACAACATACTATTTCTAAAAACAACAACGACACTGACTTTAGAAATTCGCCACAAATCGTACGAGTAAAATTATAAGAGGTAATTTATATGGCTGAAAAAATTATCGAAGCTAGTTGCTTTGGAACAAACAAATCATGATTTGAAACTGTATATTATTAGTTATATATTTTCTCTTAAAGGTAGTACAACATATCATGTTTTAATAGTTAGTGTTTTAGTCATATTTTATAGTTTTGAAATAGTTTGTTTGTTGCTGACAAAACTAATTTTATCGTTTATGTTTGTAATTTTTGAGATCTAATGTTGGGTATTTATTTTAATGTATTTATTTTATTTTTTTTTAGATATGGGGATTAATCGAAACTTGCGAAGATCTGTAAAGGATGAGTATGAGGACGAAAAATTCCCAAAATGCTTAACGAAAATTCTCCAAAACCATATCCACAAATATTATAGACAAAATAAACAATACAAAATTGTTCCTGATCCACCCTATTGATACCCCTAATAATCTCGCTATATCTGGTGCTCGATTTAGCAACTACACCAATCAAATTAAAACTCAATTAATGGCTTCTATTAAAAATTTAAATATAAAAGAGACTTAACTCTTTTGATAATTACATTATAATATTATATATTTTCATATAATATAAATAACATAATATAAAATTGAATATTGAAGCATAAGAATTGAATATATACAGCAAAGTCATTGAATCTGCGCAAAAGGATATGGTGAGGCCCACGTTAAGATTTTGGTTTGAAAATTGAATTTAACAATAGCCCAAATAACATGACATTTTCTTGGAAATTTCGAATCTTTCTTCTATTTATGTTTCTTTTTCAGTTTCATCTTTTAATTTATTAAAATTTGAATATAAAAGGTAATTTTTGTTGTTGTAATTTTAACACAACTTTTATTTAGATAAAAATATTTAATTCTATTAAAAAATAAATTATTATTATTGATAACTATCGATATTCAATTTATTTATTAATTAATCCAAATCGAATACTGCAAAAGTCTATAAAGAGAGACTCTCTCAACCCATTTTTAAAAATAGTTATAACAAAACATACATACATAACCTAAGTTTTAAATTTCAGAGAATCAGCAAAATTTTACAAAAAAAATGTGTTTTTAATTTATTAACAAAATATGTTTTACTTTCTCAAATGAATTTTAAATTTATAATACGATATTAAAATGTCGTATAGGCACGATCTTAAATTAAATGATATGATCTATTTGGGGTAAAATTTTGATACACATGCTGTGTGTAATTTATTTTACACAAGCATGCATATTTACACTATAAAATATAAATCTTAAATCTCCAACTCTAAACTCTATACCCTAAATTATAAACACTAATATTAAATTTTAAACCATAAAACATAAATTCCTAGACTTTAAACCCTAAACTAAAACCCATAACCTCTAAAACTAAAATACTTGTGTAAAACTGTGTATCAAATTTCTTTTCATATATTTATAATAATTTTTTTAGAGTTGTGATTTGATTAGTTAAAAGCTTTTAGCCTACATAAAAATTGATGTTCAGGTTAGTGATATAATTTTATGAAATTAAAAGTTTCTAACCAGTATGAAAGTTGATATTAATATCAGTGACTTGTAATAAAAATAATATTAAATTTAATTCGATGAAATTAAAGATTTGTAACCTATATAAAAGTTTATGTTAATTTTTAAAATTCGCAATGTAAATTAGCAGAAACTATTATAGTTGCTATTATAGTTGACATTCGGTTAGAACTTAGAAGCTTGTGTTTTCTTTTTTAGTTTTAGTTTTCTAATTGTGTTCCGTTAAATGGGAATTGTCGAGGCAAGTGAGTAACTCGGTTTACTATGAACTATTATAAAAAAAACACGTATTACTTATTTAGATGATTTTTTTTGGAATTTTTATTTTTTAGTACTTTATCTTTGGATATGTTTTTTTAGCAGCCGTTTGGATGTTTTTTTATTTGATTTTTTATAAAAATCGGGTTTAACGTCATCACAATTGCTCAGGATGATGCTCTTTTGGTTATTCTATTGATCTCCATGTTTTGGACCCTCGAACTGGATTTGAATACACGCTCACAATCATCATTTATTGTTCGCGATTAGGTTATGGTAATGGATGTGTTGTCGATGTGCCTTATTGTACTATGCATTATTTGTTGATGATTTTACCTTTCATCATCAACCTTTGGTGATGTTTTGTATCCATCTTTTGTTCTAAGTCTTTTGAGTTTAGGGTTTATCTTTTCTTTTATGGTTGTGTATGATCTCGAGATACTAATTTCTTGTTTCCAATGGTTATAGGAATATGTTCGGATTATGCGTTTTTATTTACTAATTTGTAAACTTTCGTTGTAATTTAAAATATATCATCGTTCAATAAAACTCGCAAATTTCAGTTAAAAAATGAATATAGACTCAACCAATAAAATCATAACAAGTAAATATTTTTTCTATTATCTTTCTAAATTATTCCACGTCAGCTATAAACCCTTAGTTTCCCTTCTCCGTCTCTACAACCCCGTTGCCACTCGCGTCACGGCTTCAATTCAAGAATGAGAAGTGCAAGTCATTCACCTGAGATATGGACCATGGCCATCGCACTTAAACAACACGATATTTGTACATCATTTTATAGCGGTTTAATAGTAAGCTAAGTATACGCATGAAAAAATAAAAATATTTTTATAATAATATAAATTATCTTAGAATATATACAGAGATTTTAATAATTTAAATTGAGTTAATATTAAATTAAAAAATTGTGACATTAACTCAACCAGTTTAGTTTGTATATAGTATAGATATTTTATATATAAAATATTTATACCTAATTAATATGACAAAAATCTATTGTAAAAAAACTCTTCAATTATGAGAAAAACATTGTAGGTATCATTTAATAATAATAAAAAATGTAACTTCCATTTTTTGGGTGGAAAAAATGTAACTTTCATTTAGTGATGTTAGATCCCTTTTTAATGTAAAAGTTAGATCCTTTTTTGATATAAAATCCTAATTAATAATATTTATTTATTTTACTATGATTTGCATTGAAAGCAACCTGTTCCCTTTCAGAATCTAAAAACCAAAGTACAAGCAATGATTAAAATATAGTTTTCTTTAGACACGTATTATTGAAACCTTTAAACTTCATAAGCAACCGAAAAGTAATATTATTTTTTTAAAATAATTTTGATACACAGGTCGCGTAAACTTTAGTTATACGTATCTTTTAATTTTAGGGGTTAGAGTTTTAGTTTAGGGTTTAAAGTTTAGGGATTTTGGTTATAAGGTTTAGAATTTAAGGTTAGTGTTTAGAATTTAGTGTATAGGGTTTAGGGTTTTAGTTTTTTAGGGTTAGGATTAGAAATCGAAGTTTTGGGGTTTTATAGCGTAAATACACATGCTTGTATAAAATTAATTTTACACAGCCTGTGTATCGAAGTTTTACCCTTATTCTTTTATGGAAAAAACTTTGATACACATGGCGTGTAAACTTTAGTTTACACGTGCCTTTTAGTTTTAGGAGTTAGGGTTTTTGTTTAGGGTTTAAGGTTTAGGGGTTTAGATTGTAGGGTTTAGAATTCAAGGTTAGTGTTTAGAATTTAGTGTATAGGTGCAGTGTTTAGTTTTTTAGAGTTAGGGTTAGAAATTTAGGATATATTTTTTTATAGTGTAAATACACAGACTTACACAGCATGTGTATCAAAGTTTTACCTTTTTTTATTATAAAACTTTTTCTCAGTGCACTCTATACGGTAGAGAAGCATGTGTAGAATTTAATGATCGAAACTTTAAACTCAATTTACCAATATTTAATACAAACTACTTGCATGTAACTTTGAAGAGACAACAAGAAAGGGATCTGATATATATATATATATATATATATATATCACATTCCACTACTCTTATTTATATGTAATTAAATTCGATTAATTAAAGTTGCAACAGCTAGAAAGATGGTTATGACCACATACAAACTTCTCCCAAAAACATTGCAGCTCTTTTTAATTATATGTTTCAAGAAAAGCTTTGCATTATCAAAGCTCAAATGGCTGATCTCAGATGTTTGAGGTAAATGATTTCCTTGTATCTGAGCTTGCTGCAGAAAAATAATGAACGGAAGATCAAATCTGTGTGCTCATAATCAAACATATGTTCATATTTTCAAAAGATTATAAAGATATAATATTTGCAGACTTAAGATAATAGTTTTGTATACTTAAGCTAAGGTCGGTGGACAGGGTTAAGTGATAAATACTTGCATTTATTGTAGTATGCAGTACTGAAAAGCAACCCTTTTTTCATTTTCACTGAAAACAAGGTCCACCTACACGAGATTAAAGTTTTAAAGTTATTGGACAAATGGCAGATCAATAATCCAACAGAGGAAAGATAACGCAGAAATTGACCGGAACTTCTCATCTCATATAATATGCCAATGCAATTCTTCCAAAACAAACTTATATTTTTATAACATTAGTATTACAAGCTACCTAAATCCAACGATTGATTTTAATAGGAAAAAATGACGATGTTCATTTTAGAATATATAATTTGAATACATGTGTATATAATGTGTATTGTCAAAAAAATTAAGAAAAAATATAAATATATATTATTATTAATTACATCAGTATATTAAATACTCATTCTGTCCCACTTAATATGTTCATTTTGTGTTTTAAAATTGTTCAACTTAAAATGTCTCATTGAAAAAAACTTTTAAAAAGCATATTTCCCTTTATACTTATTTTTTAGTTTCTCAACAAAACAAAATTCAACTTTTCAAAGATAAAATTATCGTTTTAATTATTTTACATCATCTTTCTTACATAAACTTTTTTTTTCTAAAACTACGTGAAACGTTTTTTGTGAGACAGAGGGAGTCAAATGAAACTGAAAATTAGGGTGGTTTATTTGGTAGGTAAAAGGAAACTATCTAAGAACTAAAACGGGTACCGTTATCTTTCAAAGAAGGTATGAAGCAATATCTTAGAGGACAGGTTAAGATCATGGGATTTAAGCTCACACCAAATTCCCACAAAAATCCAATATAGTTAGTAGTTACCCCTTTTTGTGTCATGCAAACTTTCCACAGAATCTAGTGCAGTAATGTGTTAAACCAAGGTAATCAAAACTGTTCATTCGTTTCATTTTCCTGGTATAATGATATCATTTTCCCGGAAAATTTGATCAAGAGTAATTCTAGTGCCTAACATATATTGGTCGCAAAATTATTAAACACTTCATACAGGCATAAACAGTAAGTTAATGTACTAAGGAAAATCAAAACACCTTACCTAGAATGAAAGGTTGCTGTCATGAAAAAGTGGGAAGGCAGGCAAGCAGGCATTTTATCTGCAAACACAAAGGGGAAAAAAGGGATTCTTGTTTATTCAACAAGGACCAGAACTCCTACCCTCCTCACTTTCTGATCTTTGCGGTTGTTGATTTTGTTGCTGTGGTTGTCCTTGTTGTGGCTGAATCAAAAGCTGCGCTTGAAGTGGATGATGATCTTCCTGTTGTGTCTGAATCTGATAAGGGTTATCAAAGCTCCTTAAAGCCAAAGAAGGTGACATGTTGGCAGCAGTTGTCATTTGGTTAAAACCAGTTGCAGTGACTGAACCAGCCCCACCTTCAAACCCACCATTAAACCTCACAATCTCTTGCTGTTGACCCTGTTGTTGTTGTTGTTGCTGCTGCTGCTCATATCCTCTAATCAAATCTTGTTGTTCCCTTGCTGCTACCACTGCAGCCAATTGTTGTTGAGCATCAAACATCTGCTGCTGCTGCTGCTGTTGTTGTTGTTGGGGCTCTCTTATCACCAACTGGCCAACGTGTGAAGCCGAAGCCGCCGTGGGAATCCCCATCATTGGCATCACATTTTGTTGCATCACAGAAGAAGGGTTCCCAACGTGTTGTTGCAGAAACACGGGCGGCTGTAAAATGGGAAGTAATGCCTGAGGGCCGATGTAGGTGGCGAGCTCTTTCTTGGCATTGCTAAGATTGTGTTGCAGTTGTTTGAGCCTGTGTTGTAAGATGGAGATGAGGCCGACGCAGCCGTAGACGGGATCGCGGAGACGCGCCTCGGCTTCGTATGCTAAAGAGTTTACGGCGTCTTCACGTTGGGAAGGGTTGAGCTCGTTCAACAGCTTGGCTACGTTGCTGGCGCCGAACACCTTGTGGACGTTCTGGAATTTCAGCGGATTATCTGGCGGAAAATATGGCGCAAAGACGCATTCCTGCGTGCATTTCCGACGAAGAAACTTGCACGCCGCGCAAGGAGCGTTCGACGATGACATCTCCGACGAAACCCCCTCTTTTTTTGTCTTGTAATTATTAAACTGAAATGAAATGAACCCTGATCATCAATAATCGACAATATTCATGGATTTTCGCGAAGATCTTAAAAAACACAGAAAGAAGAGATCTAGAAATTGTCTGACCGATATGGGATTCAACGTAAAAGTGTTAAAAGTGCACTGAAATGGGAAATCAACGAGGGAATATGCATGTTGATTCAAATTATGATCGAAGAACAATAAGAACAGCCCATGAAAACAAAGATTATGATCATTGAAAAACCTTACCTTTTGCTGGAACTGCCAAAAAAAATGTTAAAAAGAGAAACCAACAAAAGTTGGTTCTTTTCTAAGAACAAATCCGATTGAAAGATGGAGTCTTTGCATCTTCCAAAACTTATAGATCAAAACTTTATGCGCAAATCTTCTTCTCTCTAATAAAACAATACTTTTCTACTGTTGAAAACTAAAAAAATAAATAAGTTATTATTAGCAGAGAGGCTGACTGATCATCAATTTATTGAATGTGTCTGAGTTACCTCTTTGTCCCTGCATTATCTGTGTCTATTACCCGATTTGCCCACTTAATTAATAATCAATGGAGAATTTGAGGAAATTATGAGAAAGGCATCTTTTCTATTTTTGGTTAAATGGGAATTAATTGTAAAATGAGTAAAAATGGGATCTTTATTGTATAAATTATTATGATAAATATGCAATTAAAATGAGTCAATATGCCCCTCCCTTATCTTTCATTGTCAGTAATGACATTTTTTTTCGAATTATTTGATTAAATTTTTTAACTATTTTCTTGTTTAACCATTAGGTTTTTCTCTTTGGTGAGTTTAAAATTAAGATTTTTTAAAAATTTCCCGAAATTGTGATTTTTTTGTTATTATTATTTTATTTATTTGACTAACTATTACTACTATTATTATTATAGAAGAAAAAAGAGCATTGGGCTGAATTTGATTTATAATTGGTATATATTATGCCTGAAAAAAGCCCTCAAATTGGCCCAATTCTTAAACCCCTATGCCCAGTAAGTAATTAGATATATTTTTTGTGTTTTAGAAAGTTAAATAGAAAAAATAGTAAGGCTTTATCAAGTCTTCCTTTGTTATCATACTCATTACTGCACAATGCTCACCTGGTATTCGGTTATGTTAAAAAAAATTCTTCGTTTTTTCATGTATTTAGAAAGTGCTTGGAAGGTCATATTTCCCTACTTATGTTTAAATATGTATCATATGATTCTTCTTGTTTCATTAGGACAGAATAAATTGTTTTCTTACTAGGGATATGTAGAAAAAGTTGAAACGTACAAGTGACAGTAGCTTGGGAATCTTTTGGTGTTTACATGTAGGCATCTTCCTGCATATGTGTTTGTGTGTGATTTTGAAACTTCTGGTTTTTATAAATCACATTTTTAGTGCTGTAATGGATAACTAGATTAGATGCTACAATTTGTTTTACTTTTTTATACCATCGAAATTTGTTAAATGTTTACATTAATGTTTTCTCCTTTACAATTTCTTATCAATCTCAGGTATCATTATCCTTACCAATTCTTGGAGCTTTGCGTCTTGCTATCCACTTACTCTCTTTCGCTCATTTCATGCCATCTTAAGCATCTTTCCTCGCATTTCACTTTTTTATGGTTGCATTGCACTAAATGATTTAAGTTATCGAATATCTAGTTGCAAGCGGAAATGCGCGATAACATGAAAGGCATACGGTGTCTCCTTACCATTTTATCGTTCCCTCCATGTATGCTTTACCTCTTTGTATGTTGGGAACTAGCATGTAAATCAGACAAATAGGAATAGTTACCTGTGTCTTAATGCAAGTGGTCATGTTGGTTATGGAGAAACTGTGTGATGCACGTCTTATTATCATTCCCCTTTTCGTTATTTAAATGTGAGATTTACATGTATATCTCTCATTTGATTTGCCGATGCTTAATCTCATTGAAGTTTTTGACAATCAGATTATATGAGTCATTTGGAAAACACCGTTTGATGATAATTTGATGCTGTGACAGGTGGCCACTTTAACATGATAAGAAGTAGTCTAAAATTTCAATGCCCGGCAGAACACATTCCTCAGAAAATCGAGCTGGACATGAGCAAATTAGATATTGATGATAGAGTGTTGATGCATGATATCGAGGTTCATCCATCCTTGAAGCTTCTAAGCAAGAATGAAAACATGCCTATATGTAAGATTGTGCCACATATTCTGCAAATCCCGAGCCCCTGAAGGTATAACTAAAGAAGCATGAGTCAAAACCAGTGATGCATAACTCGTTAGATAAAAAGAAAAGAAAGAATTTCAAGAGTAATTCTGATAGTTGTTGATGTGGTGATTTGAGATTTCCCAAGAGACAAGGCATTTAACATTCAATAATGTTTTTCAAACTGGGCTTGTGCTTTTAGCTGTTTCAGACCTTGATTCACAGCAGAGACGGAGTCAGTATTTAGGGGTAAGGGGGCAAAACATAAGTTTTGAAAGGTAGGGGCAAATTCACAATTATACAATTTTTTCGAAAAAATTATAAAAGACCAAAAGATTAAAAAAATTTCTCCAACCGGTGGGAGCAGCAGTCCTTCCTAGGAGCTTAATAGCTCTGTCCTTGATTCACAGTAACATCAAGAGGAGCTGGTTCCTGTGGAATGGTTTAGATGAATTACAAATTCAGATACCCAAAACATTGTTCATTATATATTTCTTTGACAATGCGTATACATCTTGCTTTGAACTTGATTCTCTTAAATCTTTTTTTACTGAAACCATTTGATTCTTTAGCATGGTATGGTTGGTGGCACCTTGTCTTGAGTGACACGGTACTTTCCCAGCCATAAAAGTTCTAAAATTCAATCACCTTTTCATCAGCTTAATAAAAAATCAATTAAACAAAGCAAAGAAAATTAATCAAAAGAATGATGATTGATGATGTAGTCCATGCCGTTTGTGACATTTTTCACGGTCTAGTTTTTGTTACTTAGTTTTATATTTTAATTTAATTATTTATATTTTTTGAATTTTAAAATTTCAGTTGTTATACGACCCAAGTCTTTCTCTTTTTTTATATGAAAATAATAGATGATTTTTCTATTCTTGTACCACGTCTTTTTAATGTATTATTTATAAGTGTTCAATTTAACTACCGTACTCTAATTACATTATCAATTTACCCATATATTTTTGGCTTAAATGAAAAATAAGTGTCTAAAGTATATTTTTTTTAATTTTAGGTACCTAAAGTATATTTTTGTAAAAATGGGTGTTCAAAGTTGCAAAAGTTATAATTTTAGCCTAAAGTATTTTTTTGTAAAAATAGGTGCCTAAAATTTCAAAAGTTATAATTTTAGGTGCCCCAAATATGCTACATGTCCAGCATTGATTGGTTAAAAAATTTTAACACCTATTAACGGTCATACACCTAAAATTATAAGTTTTAAAACTTTGGGTACCTATCTTTATAAAAAAAATACTTTAGACAACTAAAATAAAAAAAAGACGTACTTTTTTGCACCTATTTTTCCTTTTAAACCTATTTTAAAAGCCTATTTTAAGACAAGTATCGGTTTTGAGTGGAGAAATTAGTGCGGTTGGATTGGCCTTGCAGTTCACCTTTGAATTTTAAAAGCTTAGTGAACCTATCCGTACGGGTGTTTATGAACCGCCCTAGTTTGAAGTTTCAACGACTCATGCGCATCAGTCCGTAGGCAGCATTGTCTTAATTCAAAGAGTTGGTAACTTTTTTGCCACCTTCCATTTCATTTTGTCGGAACAGAGTAGCAAACTCTTCAAACTGATGGAAACCTTTTCCCAACAACAGCGAGTAGCTTAACTATTGATTGTATCCACTCATCACAAACATCCAAAAAAGTTCCCAACTAGATTTTTTTTGCCAAATCATTGCTCATTTCTCAAGACAATTTTCTCTTTGGACAAGCTCAAAAAATGCTGGGTAGGTTTGCAGTGCGGCACAAACTGAAAATGTTACAAAATATGAAATTTAAAACTGAAAATGTTATATTTTTTGATAATATTTTAAGTTGGTGTCTCATGACAATATCGATATTTAGAGACAAGTTTCGATACTTGCAAAAACCTAAAATGTTATCAGGAGTGATAAGTATCGATACTCGAAACTAAGTTTTAATACTTAACCACCAACCTAAAATGTTATCAAAAAGGATAACATTTTCAGTTTTAAGTTTCGTGTCGTGTAATATATTCGGTTGGTGCAACACTGGAGCCGCACCACAACCATGCTTTACGTTAGACTCATCAGCAAAGGATTGGTCTTCATTATGAATTGAAGAATTTCGTACTGTTCATATTTGAAGTTTGTGATTGTGACTCTTAATAATATTATTTCTAAAGTTCAAATATGTGGTTCAAGAGTGCAGTTTACTACTACATCTAACACTAGTAGATAATTTTTTCATATAGAGTTTGCTTCAGAGAAGATATCATACAAGAAATGACTGACTGAATCTCATTGCCTTAAAAACAATTGGTTTATTAACCCTCTTGAGCTCATCTATGTTTCATTAAATCCTCTTATCATCCACTCCTTAATTAACTACTCCCACTTGATGCACTGATGAATAATATTTATCCATTGCAGGTTCATTGCCATTGATAAATCTATTTCACCACTCCATTAAACCCATCTCTGTGGTGTATCTTCCACTACTACACTTGCTGATATTACTTTCGGCATAAAAATAAGTGTTTATGATGTATAAAAAAAGGAACTATTGCTGCATATGTCTTGATTGTTAGTATAAAGTATTTTTGCATGCCAATGGACTTTAGTAGCCCAGTTTTTCTTCACATGGTACACTTAAGTCAAATTTGGGAAACTATAATTTACAGTCTTTAAATGGAAACTTTTTTTTCTAGAGGAATACACCAATGATGCCACTTTCAATGGGAAGATACATGGGATTGTACCAAACCTATTGAAGTGGACATCAGATAATGGTTCTACCACTATCTGGAGAAGTGACTTGATCAAATTTTGCCATGTATTGTATTCAATTCTCCTCTGGTTTACTTTGTGTATAAATAGTTATTAGTTTCCACTGCTTGAGCTACAAGACTAGTCCGGATTCGAATTTCAGTGTTTAAATTCGAAGATACGGAACGAAAAGCCTTCGTCAAACTTCCCCTTGTTCACTTGTTTTACATCTTTTTCCTAAGTCACCTGGTGTTCTGTCAACTTGATTATGGATTCTATGACAGCACTTGTCCCAATCTGACAAAGATTGTTAGATATGGTGTTTGGTCAGCCATTGCTAATGATACTCGAATGGCGGCCTCTCTCATTCGACTTCACTTCCATGATTGTTTTGTTAATGTAATCAAACTAGTCTTCGTTTCTATATCGACATCTTATCTATGTTATCAACGTGTTGAATACTTCAGAAAAAAATGAAGAGTCGGATAAAAAGTTGTCATAACTGTCCAATTATGAACATATCTCTAGTTTTAGCACATAAATTGAAATTTTCTTCTTTTTTTCTTCTCCAGGGATGTGATGGTTCAATCTTACTTGATGATATTGGCTCAACATTTGTGGGGGAGAAAACTGCAATGCCTAATAAAAATTCAGTAAGAGGCTATGAGGTTATTGACAAAATTAAGGCTAATGTTGAGAAATATTGCCCATCAACTGTTTCCTGCACTGATATATTAACTCTTGCAGGAAGAGATTCTGCTAATATTGTAAGTGACATTTTCATCATTCATTGCTAATTTTAACCTGATTGTACATTGTTATCACCCTTTATGTGTTCGTGTATTCGAGTCGGTAATTCTGATCTTAATCTATCAGGCAGGGGCATCGTATTGGATGGTACCCTTAGGTCGCCGAGACGGCCGGACAGCGAATAAGACTGCAGCTAATCAACTCCCATCACCATTCGAGTCCTTGGACAGCATCATTGCAAAGTTCAATTCAAAGGGTCTTGACACAAAGGATGTGGTTGTTCTGTCAGGCATGCTTTCATTTCAATGCCATAAACATCAATCTTTGATTAATCTTTTCTGCTTTAAGATTAAAACAAAACCCCGTTTCAGGTGCACACACCGTTGGCTTCGCTCAGTGTTTCACGTTCAAACAAAGGCTCTTCAACTTTGGTGGCTCGGGCAAGCCTGACCCTGATCTTGAAACATCATTTCTCAAAGGTCTACAAAGTGTGTGTCCGGATCAAACAGATTCAGACTCCACTTTAGTTGCTTTAGATTCTCTTACGACTAACAGGTTCGACAACGGATACTACAAAAACCTCGTCAACAGTTCCGGTCTTTTGCAGTCGGACCATGTTCTTAGTACAGATAACCGAACTGCTGCCATGGTGGTTAACTACAGCAAATACCCTTATCTGTTTTTAAAAGATTTTGGAGCATCGATGGTGAAGATGGCCAACATTGGTGTTCTGACCGGACAAGATGGGGAGATACGGAAGGACTGCAAAGTGGCCAACTAGATTATGCCTATGAGCTTGTCAGCAGCAAATGAAGGGTTTTTTGTTTGTCATCAAAGTTTGAAATTTCTGCCATAGACGAAGTGTTTTCAGGTTTCTAAATGTGAACGACTGCATGTAAAATATAAGGAACCTTTTATGTTTTGGCCTGTATGAAGTTTGTTTCGTGATGTAATAGTGGGGACTTTTCTGGTTTAGTCTCATCAGATTGAGGGCAACTTGGATTGTTGTTCTCTCATTGTCATATTCGATTCTTTAAGCTGCAGGCTCTATCATATTATATAAGCTTAATTATAAAATAAGTGCTCATACTATACTTTATTTTTTACGACAGATATTTAATTTTTTTTACTAAAATAGATGCTTCAATTTTTTTTTGTCTAAAGTATGTGTCTCTGTTGATTTTAAATAAGTCAAAAAATAAGCTTTAAACACTTATTTCAGTTAAAAAATATTTTAAACATCTATTATAAAAAATTATAATTTAAACATTTATTTTATTGTTAAGCCTATTATATAATTAATTAAATCGTGAATTCAAAAGGTATGATTCAAACAACAGTGAGAATGCAGCAACTGTTGGAAGTAATTGTTTTGGTGATTGAGAAAGTGTTACTGATGCAAGCATTAAAAACAGTTGAGTATGTTTTAAGTAGGTTTTGAGTCCATACAAAAAGTTTTTATTAGGAGATTTATCTATTAAAATTAGATATAAAGACAACAACAAAAAAACTGCTATATATATTTAAGGATAGAACTAGAATTTAAGAGTAGGGACAAAATATAATTTTTTAAAGGTGGGGAGTAAATTAATAATTATTTTAATTTTTCAGAAAAAATATAAAGGGTCAAAGTATAAAAAAAAGTTCCCTGTCGGGAGCAACCGTCCCTCTCATTGATAATATACCTCCGTCCTTGTATATATCACCACCAACCTTATAAATAGAATCTTTGCATAATACTAAAAATCATCTCTAATATTTGATTGAATAATCATTTTAATCTTTATGTTCAATTATTATATTGTAAAATATTTAATGATAAAGTGATCAAAATAGTGACAAATCAAAATTTTAATAATTAAACTTAAGTGATAAAACAAGATGGATAAAAAAGTTGAGCGATGAGCTTTATTATTTAAGCTAATTGAAGAGTAGTATATACGAATATAAGAGCGAGACGACTACAACAAGGCTGTATAAAAATACTTACAAAAATAATAAAAAATTATATATTGAATGGTAAAACTTTTTGTATATATCAATTTTTTATTTCGATGTATACAGTTTTATTTTGATATATACAAAAATTTTTACTAATTGATATATAAATTCTTATTATTTTTAAAATAATTTCTATATATACTAAAATAAAAATATATCACCTTATTTTAATCTCACCTTAAAATCACCCATATTATATGGGACAACAGCCTAACATCAACATCTTCTCTCTCTAATAAAAGCTGGAAACTTGACCCCACGTTAACCTCAAAATCTGTGTTCTGTAACTCACTCAACACAAAAAATCCGACGGTTCCTGAGGCACCCCAAAAAGCAGGCAGCAGCCAAAACAAACTAACACCTCAGACGAACGAGAAAAAGACGAAGACCCTTTCTTTTATGGGCTCAAAATAAAAAGTGGGATTAGGGTTGTTTTGGGTTATTTTCATTTTCGGTCGAAGCAAACAGTTGGGTGAGAGAAGGGAAAATGGTGAACCCAAGATGCTATTTGGACATAAGTATAGGAGGAGAACTAGAAGGAAGGATAGTGGTGGAGTTGTGCAAGGACGTTGTGCCTAAAACTGCTGAGAATTTCAGGGCTTTGTGTACTGGTGAGAAAGGCATTGGGCCTAACTCTGCTGCTCCTCTGCATTACAAGGTTCTACCTTTTGTCTTTCTTATATTCATGGAACTCTAATATTGACATGCTAATTCAGGGAAGTATATCTAGTTTATTGTTTAACACTTTTTCTTTCTTCCTCGATAGTCAAAAAATGTCAAAATTCTTTGGTTTGAGTTTATTGGATGGTAAAGCATGGGGCATTTTGCTTTGAGTGAAGTAAAAGCCTTTTTTCTGTGTGCTTCTATTATTAAAATTTAAATGTAGTTGGCATGCTGTATTAGGTCTTAGTAAATGGGTATTTGGTAGAGCTTTTATATATTGCATATTTTGTATTATATCATGTAAACTAAACTGTTTGAAGTGTGAGAAGATTGAACTTTCATGGGCTTAACTTGAGTTCTGTTTTTTCAAGATGGAATTGTTGTAAAAGTGATAAAATGATGCAATGGTAAGCAGCAAGGTATCTTTTTTTCCTCCTAAAATGGAGTTGGCTTCTAATGTTAATGCATGCAAACATGACTTGAAACTTAGAGAATAAAGGAAGTTAAAGATGGCACTGTTAGACAGTTTCTTTTGCAATTTCACTTTCGTTGAATGATGACTATGCGCCTCCAAATAGTTTCCTTTACTTTTTTAAGCAACTTTGTATTGATTTTCTTTTTCTAACAATGGTGCATTTTGATTTACAGGGTGTGCGCTTTCATCGCATTATCCGAGGTTTTATGATACAAGGTGGGGATATATCAGCAGGTGATGGAACTGGAGGAGAATCCATTTATGGTTTAAAATTTGAAGATGAAAATTTTGAGTTAAAACATGAAAGAAAAGGAATCTTATCCATGGCTAATATGGGGCCTAACACCAATGGGTCTCAATTCTTCATAACAACTACGCGAACTTCTCATCTGGATGGAAAACATGTGGTTTTTGGCAAGGTTTTAAAAGGAATGGGTGTTGTTCGATCTATCGAGCATGTTACGACCGAGGATGGTGACTACCCCACTCAAGACGTGATAATCGAAGATTGTGGAGAAATTCCTGAGGAGGCAGATGATGGGGTATCCAACTTTTTTAAGGATGGTGATATGTATCCTGATTGGCCAGCTGACCTTGACAAAAAAGCTGATGAAATTTCTTGGTGGATGAAGGCAGTAGACTCTATCAAAGCTTTTGGAAACGAGCAATACAAGGTATTTCATATAATTGTATGGTTTTTTGCGGTATAATTTGCTTCATTTTTCCTTTTCCTTTTCCGTAGATTACACGTGTTACACTGTTATGAATGAGTTTGCCTTGTACTTATGAATGCTTAATGTTGGCATATTTTCTGCAGTACATTAGAGACTATCAATAGCTTTAGTTCTTTCTTCTGGAATTTGATTTACTGCTACAATGTTGCTAGATATTCCTAATTGTTCCTTCTTACAGAAACAAGACTATAAGATTGCTCTTCGGAAATATTGGAAGGCTTTGCGCTACTTGGATGTCTGCTGGGACCTGGAGGACATTGATCAAGGTGCATTATTTAGTTTCTTTCTTTAATGATCATGATTTTATTGCCATTAATCCTCTAAATCTTCTGCTGACCTTTATGCTTCCTTTCTAATTTGTAATTACACAGAAAAGAGCTCCTCTTTGCGGAAGACCAAGTCTCAGATATTTACAAATAGTTCTGTAAGATTTTGATTTCCTTGTATTAGATCATCGATAAGTCATAGGTTTAGGAATCTAGCATGGCAAGAGCGTTCCAATCTTTTTTCTCTCTGACTGCTTTCTGTGTTGCCTGATATAGGCCTGCAAGTTGAAACTAGGCGACCTAAAAGGAGCATTGTTGGACGCAGACTTTGCAATTCGTGAAGGAGAAGATAACGTGAAAGCTTTCTTTCGCCAGGGCCAGGTCAGTGCTTAGTATTTGTAATTCAAAGCTAGTTTATTTCTTCCTTGACACTGTTTACTTTGCCTGGTCCATTTTCTTTTCGCTGGTCATGTTTCTAATTTAGTTTGTAGCTGTTCTTGTTTTTTGACTGACTATTATTGGTGCTTTTTCAAGCGTAACTATATTGTAGTTTTTTTTTCTAGTTGGTTTGAGGGTGGAACCTCGCATATTTATAACGAAATAAACTGGATGCTCTTGTTTTAACTGAAATGTGAATTGTTCGAACTATTAAATGGCTAATTGCAATTTTATCTGCTAGTGTTTTTTCTTTAATTGCTTTTGTTTTTAACTGATGTCAGGCATACATGGCACTTAATGACATTGATGGCGCAGTCGAGAGCTTTAAAAAGGCATTGGACTTAGAGCCGAATGACGGTCAGTAAATTTTTTTCTAAAGTGAAACGGATTCGAAATCCCTCCCATGCTCCCTCCTTCCCTATTCCTGTTTTACTGTTTTCAGGTTTGGAAGGGCTTGCTAGGTTTTCATATTTGATTAATGAAGTGTCATGTTGCGTACCTGGTAAAATTGCATGCCAGCGTAACTTGAGTACAAAACTTGATGTTAAATCATTTAATTAGTTTTTGCTATCATCCTTGTCATGTTTTCTGCCACTCAGGTGGAATAAAGAAAGAGCTTGCAGCTGCGAGGAAGAAGGTCAACAATAATCATATATTCTTTCACTTAATAAATATTTAATGATTTCCAACTTGCACTTCCTGTTGATTTCACCAGTGAAAGTAATTGAATTTGTAAAACTGCTGCAGATTGCCGATAGACGAGACCAGGAGAAAAAGGCATACTCTAGAATGTTTCAGTAGATCTTTAGCCAACATTATGGTACAGCAACAACCTTTCTGTTTGCTTTCTGATTATCGGTGTTTCAGTTTGTCTAGTAAATTGTGCTTTGATGATTTGCAGGCAGGCTACCTTTTGTCTCAAAGGATCAATTTTGTGTTTTTATCTTTGCCTGCATTGTCATGTACGTGGGATCTTTTATAGCCCAGCTTGCATTATGAAAAATCAGGTATGAATTATCCGTTTTTTGCTATGTATACATGCATACGTGTCTGTTCCTTTGAACTTATGGAATTTATGCTGCCGTGCAGGATTTAGCGTACAGTAAAACCTATCTTCAGGAAATACTCAAACTCGGGTGAACTTTAAATCAGAATCGTCTTTTATTCGTTCTCATTTCTGATCAAGCAGATATGACATTTATTCCGAGCAGGAACTGTATTTTTGCATACATGTCTGTTAGAATTTATCTGAACATTCCTTTTGTGCTCACAAAACAATATTTCATTCGAGCTAAAATGGATATTTTATTTTTCGCTTTCAACGCTGTATTCCTCTTGCTTTTGGACTTGCTCATTGATTGTGGCTTCTCTTGCTTATTCCGATAAATTTCTTTGGCCCGAACTTTTGGCAATGCAAGGTCTTCGTTTGGGATTTCATCTACATCCAGCTTAGTCAAGGCCAGATCGCCTGCCTTCTCTTGTTCCGTTTCTTCAACTTCGACCATCTTCCTATCTCCCTTTATCCTCCTTGATTTCTTGTCTGAACGTGTTTCTTTTAATCTTTTTAAAGCTGAATTACGTGCCACCTCTGCGGTTGCCTTCTGTTCCATAGCTACAGAAACCCTCCAATTCGCCAATGATGTTTCTTCCTTAGCTTTTCTCTTTAGGGCATAGTAGTCTTCCTGAGTTAATTCTACCGGGGAATTATCTGATTCTGGTTGATCGATGTATTGAACTGCTTTGGCTGCTGATGCACCAAAAGCTTCTGATTCTATTCGCACGGCTCGGAGGGTGAGCTGCAATGTACGAAGAGTCTGCCTCCTTAGCCGCAAGGTATTTTTTAGTTTCGATCTTGTTCTGCGCTTTTCATCTTTGTCTGCCTTCAACTGTTCCAACTCTTCGCGTGTTTGTTCCAGAAGCCGGTTCATTTCATTGACCGTCTTTACGGCCCTGAGTTCTTCCTCCCTTTTGGCTCTAATGTCCTTGACAATGGCCTCAAGTTGTGATTCGAGCTCCGAAATCATATTATTCGAAATAGAATTTTGATTCTGAGCAATTGCAAGCTCCGATTTCAGTCTTTCGAGCTCATCAATGAGGGGTTTGGAATCTAACCATGAATCTGTAGCATTATCCTTAGCTCTCTTCAGCTCTTCCTTTGTTTTCCGCAGTTCCATAATCTTAGCCTCCAAGGTATCATCACTTCCTCTGTCGGAATCTCTTGGTTTGTCCATGTGATTCACTGTTTCTTCACCATCGAACGACTCCATCGCTGTTATCAGTGATCAAGGAATTGGGGACTCCCTGAAACTTTTGCTTTACATATTACGGTATGTCTTAAGATTTTATTTTATTGGCAAATGCTGTCGTTTTCCAAACCCAATTACTCATAGGAAGAAAGTCATGAAATTCCGAGGAATGCCTTGTTTTTTCCGGCTTGTGTTTCTTGTTTATGTTCTGTCTGTTGGTATTACATGTATGGATACGTGCAGAAGAGATAGATTCTGGTATGATTACTGTCCGAGTCTGTTTGTCGTTATCTTAAATTTCTTAATGATAACCTTGTGAACATAACAAACAAGTATAAACAATGAACTTTTAAATATGTTAAAATTTTAAGCACGAATGTTTGTTTGTACTTGGAACATTGTGTTGTTTTATCACAGCAAAAGAATTTTATTGTTTTACGATCTCAATCGAATCGAGTTGAGTTTAAAAGAGAAAACAATTTGAGAATTTAGACAGAAAACGAGTAAATTCTAGGACTTTATAAAGGAACGTCTCGATTTTCTTACCCGAGAATTTGACTGTGGCTTCTACATTTGTACGTACTCCCTCAAATCTTGGAATTCAATTTTTTTGGGTATGCTAAGATCTCCAGATAATGCTGCTAAAGATGAGGAATAGAAAAGCTAACAATAACCGGGTTGATGCTTTTCAGTCTGGATGATTTTTTTAGTTGAAGAAGATGGAGTTTTGAATTTCAGAGATTAAATTGATAAAATATTCAAATTTTGAGGATTATTTTTAGAATTATGTCCAAAATAAAAATATATAAAAATTTATGATTAAATTCAATTTATTATTATACCAATTTTATTAACTATCACATCATCAACAGTTAACAAATCAATTTATTAATTCTTTTATAACTTTTTCATAATCGAAGGATTCAACCAAAAATCGTCCTATAACTTAGCATTGTTCAAAGTAACCGTACATGTAATTATATATGTACACCAGATATTGTATATCATGCAAGTTACTTCAACTTCTCATTTTTTCGTGAACCTATTACTCGTATCTTATGCATATTTTAACATACTCGTATCAGACACATGTCTATATTCAATATTTGCATGATCGTCCAAGTAACATTAATTGGGTGACAAAGCTATATCTACCAAATACATAAATAAGGTTAGAAATTTTTGAGGCACTGACACAGACTTCTTATCAGCAGCATATGACTGCTATCTGGAGCAGACTTTGTTTTTAAAGTATTGGTATCTAATACGTATTTAGAAGGAAAAATTTGAATATATCTATATTAGACACGTATTTCCGTGTGTGTCCCATACTTTAGATATACACGTCTTGTCACGGGGCCATTACCTTCTTCCCAAAAGACATGTTTAATAGGATATGCAGCGCCACCGTATTTATATCCCAATATTTTTATTTTCTTTTTCAATGTGGGATTAACGACCCCGCCTCTTCTCAGGCGTGACATTCTCCTCCACTCAACCTCGTGACGCCCTCGTCACGAGCTTCCGCTCTCGTGATGGGCCACCTTGTCACGGGGTGAAATCGGGCAGTCAAAGAGTCGCTCTAATACCACTTGTCACGGGGCCATTACCTTCTTCCCAAAAGACATGTCTAATAAGATGTGCAGTGCCACGTATTTATATCCCAAGACCTCCCTTTTCCTTTTCGATGTGGGATTAATAACCCCGCCTCTTCTTAAGCGTGACATTCTAAAATTGATGCATAACAAACCGAAAAGAGTGTATAGTATACTATTACTATACCTTACTACAAGTTGAAAAGGCAGTTTTTGCAGCAGGCAAAGTTGTTCAATAGAAACTTTTGCCGTAAATATTCAAAGGACAGTAGTTGGAAGGGGGCTCTCAGTCGGTTCCATTGCAGTAGCTTTAATTTTGACACACGTACGCCAACTCTCACCGGTCTATATTTTCAAACATTTATCATACCTTTTGCTCCTACATTAATTAAACCAAGCTTTTGATTTGATAATATTTTTGTTTAATCACGGGTATTTAATTCATCGACTGATTAATTCGGATTGGATACTACAGAGACTCATCATAGGGACGACCTTTTCAACTTAATTTGTTCCATTCATACGTCTTGATTGAACTCATGAAATAAGAGATCTAATGTCTTATCTCACTAAACCAACTTGTTGTTGGTTATAATTTTAAATTCAATATATTAAGGAAAAGCTAATTTGATCCACCACCTTAAAAATAAACCAACACATAATATAAATATAATATGAATACATCGGTTTGATAAAAGATATCCATATAATTAAATTAATACAACACTTTCGACATAATTATAACATAAAAAATAACACGAATTCAAACTATAATACTATATTTTATATATAAAAGAGTGTTGAAGGTGAAAGGTGGGTACCATTCCAAAGGAGTAGCTAAGACCTAAAGTTTGCCTTCATTTTGGCGCCAATTTTGCAAAGAATAAAGAAGGAAAAAAGCATAGCCACCCCCATACATTAATTAAAAAAAGCCCCATACAATAAGTCAAAGGGTCATTGCCTTTAAGTTGGCAAAAACCATGTAATCATAATGTTGCGTGAAAGCCTTTTTTTGTACCCACAAAGATTTGGACAAATATGAAACAAATTCCATAAGGTCAACGACGGCCATTAGCAAGATGCTCATTAGAATTGGATTAAACCTTAAACTCTTAGATAATTTAGCTTAATGATAGATCGTGGAACTAATTATTCCAAGGTTCTATATTTATTCGATAGACATTTACCACCGATAATTCCTTGACAGGTGGTGGAGAAAATGAAGAACAAAACATTGTGGGGAGCTGACTAATATATTTTGATCATATAGTTGGGGTTGGAGTGGGCAGCAAAATAATGAAATGTACTGATTTTTTTCTTTGAAATGAAATGAACATTCAAATATTTTATAAAACAGAAGGCAAATTAAAAATGAAAATTGGCCTCGTTAATCGGCGATTGAGGACATCGACCATATTTTTAGGGACATTTGTTCACAGGTTAAACTAAACCTGGAACAATCAAATTACTTTATAAGGCGAAGAACGATTGGGATTTCCTATTTAGATGGATTATTTGGTGTATGTGGTATAAAACGCAACAAAACCATTTATGTAACAGATTTCGTGGAAAGGGAGATAATATTAGACAAGAGCAGACGTTTAATACGATAAACATGTAGAGCATATAGACTGGCTAACGGAATGGCAAAATTATTTTAGAACTATCAAGGATGGAATTAGGATTGGGGCAAACATAAGTATTTTAAAAGTGGAGATAAATTTATAATTAATTTATTTTTTAAATTTTTATATATGATAAAAGTAAAAAATAAAATAAAATTGGAGTGGGGGCATGGCCCCTCCCACCCGGTATACCTCTGGAACTACTCATTCGGATATCATAGTTTTAATCTATCGGAGTATGCTTTTTTCAACATCTATTGTGATTTTATGGTAATATTTGTTAATTTTTCTTAATCCTTTAGTAATGCACATATCTTATATACAAGCTGCTTGAACACAAATCTCTTAAGGACAACGACATTCATTTTCCATTTAAAGCACTTGGAAGGTTCTAGTATTCTTCATATCTTGCATGAGAACGGCTCGTTACAAGTTGGGTTATTATTTTATGTACTAATATTGAAAATAAATACTCCAAATATGTTTAATTTTACTTTAAAAAATAAATTTTAAAATTTAATACTACAACCCTAAATCCCGAATTGCAAACCTTAAAACTTAATTCTTTCAATCATAAACTATTGCAAAGGAATTTGCATCAGCGATATTTCATGGAATTAGCAAAGAAGTTACGTGGGAAATGAGTTCATGGATTGCATTCATATGGTTGAAAACATCTCCTAAATGTCAACAATATAGGAGGGTAGTTGTTAAAGTCCCTTGCCTGCCGATATTTTAAAGATCAAAGACATTGGATAGCCATTGATGACTGATTTCAAAGTAAAAAAACAAGGATTTCTTCAGAAAATCGGCATCCTATACGAATCGAAATCCAAACTAACAACCCATTCACCGGGTGCAGTTTGAATACCCTATTACTGTGCTATTTCCGCGTATTCGTTAACTGATTCGTTTCATCAGTATTTAGGGACCGTTCGACGCCGTTTCTCTAACGAGTATTTGGTTGTGGAACGAAAAAGTAATACAAAACGATCATTAAAAGCCCTTCAAACGGATATTTTTATGCCTGATTTGGTCTCAAATAAACGATTCAAAAAGGCTGAAATTTACAACTTTTCCCGAAACAGATGTTCTCTCCCAATTCACTGTTTGAAAATTTATGCCGAACGAAACCTTAACAAGCGTACATGCTTAGATATATAAAATAAAAGAGATATACACGTAGCTAAGTCCGTTTCTTCTGGATCAAGAAATATGTAATTATAGCCGACTTTTCGCTATTATATTATTCCTTTCGCGGAGCATTACTTGGTTTTGTTCAAATTTCTTGACAAATTCCACCATTGTTTATTCGAGGAAAAAACAATCCGAACCCTATTGTTTAAGTAATGCACAAATTATTTTAAAATTGAATTCTCCACCGACGACAATAAAATTGCTGCTTGTCGACAGTTTGAAGGTATTGATTTAATTAAAAGTTGAATTTATCCCCGCGACTTGAAATGGGTGGTAGCTGTCTTAATTGATTAAAACCTACTTAATATTTACTTTTGATGTGCTACAAATAATTTGCACACTTAAAGGGCATTAATTATATCTGTAGGTCTACTCTAAGGGCTCTTTTTTTTTTTCGAATTTAAACGATCGAAACCAAAGAAAGCTACAATACAAACCGTAAACCATCCTCTAAGGGTTCTTTGACATTGTTTAAAAAAGAATTTTTACTAAAAAAATAATTTTTCACCCAACCGCAAAAGCTAAAATTTTTAGCTTTTGGGTGGAAAATCACTTTTAGGTGTAAAATTATTTTTTTACCTTTAATTATTAATATTAATACTAAAATATTAAAATAATATTATATACTACTTATTTAATATATTTAATATAATAATTATTAATATATTAAATTAATATTTAATTATATTACAATAATATAAAAATGCATAGTTTAGAGATTAAATTTTTATATTTAATTCAAAATTTAATATTAATTATTTAGTCATATTTAAAGTTTATATGTTATATATATAAAATTACTAATGAATTGTCATGGTTTTTATATTTTTTGTTATTTAGGTTGATTTGTTTCATATATAATAATGTTAATTAATTTTATGATAACTAATTTAAACATCATCTACGTTTATTTATTTTTACTTTACAATATCATGTCTAAAATGTACATTTTATTTTTTTAAAAGTACTTTTTGACAGTAATGTCAAACACTAAAATCTTACAATTAGTTTTTTAAAATCACTTTCTCACAAAACTTTTAAAAACATTTTTTAAAAACAATGTCAAGCTGGCCTTAAATTTGCGGGCTACTGCAGTTCATGATTCATAACAAAATTTTAAATATACAAAATTCGTAATCAAATAGAATTATTATGAAAGTATAAAATTAATTGTATACATACATCTTCTCACAATATAAAATAATTATTTTGTTTCAAAATGTGTAAATTATATTTCGAATAATTGTTTCGTTTCCTGCATAATAAATGTGTCGATTTTAGTACTATTGATATCATAAATATGTGAAAGAGAAATTCACATGCGTATTTGCAATGTTAAATTCATGTAATTATATTTTATTGTTTAATTTCCTGTGTTTCAAATAACAATCTTATATCACTTCTGAAGGGGGAAAAAAGGGGTATTAGAGTCTAAACCGATCCGGTATTTATTATAGAAGTCAAATATTTGGAAATTGTTTGAAAATTGATTAAATGATAAAAAAAATGTGAAAGAAAAGAAGTGAAGCTTATTTTTCTTATTTTGAATTAATGCTTTTTATAATAAAATTTGGAACCTTTTGTAATTTTAGTTGTCCTCTCGGCTCTTAGAGCTTTACCTTAATTAATCTAAATTGACTCGTGTTGCATAATTATTTTTAGTGAATGAGTCTTCTAACGAAGATTTTCTGCACATATAATTACATGAGACCTCAAAATCGAGACCTGCTTAAACAATATCATACTGCTTACCGCTTAGAATAATCATGTTAGTGAATCGAGACCTCAAAATCGGCTCTTAGAGCTTTACCTTAATTAATCTAAATTGACTCGTGTTGCATAATTATTTTTAGTGAATGAGTCTTCTAACGAAGATTTTCTGCACATATAATTACATGAGACCTCAAAATCGAGACCTGCTTAAACAATATCATACTGCTTACCGCTTAGAATAATCATGTTGATGTAACCTCGATTAAATATAATATAACTAAATGCATTCATTCAAGGTTGAGTTGTTTGGAATCGATAAAAGTCTCACAAATTGTGTGATACTAATTTGGAATTTTCAAACTCTCCAATTCGTCAATTCGTCAACTACCGACCTTTTCAAGTGAATTGGATTTTAATATTATTTATTTAATTATTACTATATAATCTATTGATAGATTAGTTTAAATTAAATATTATAAATATTTGTTATGAGAACGATTCTTTTAATTTAATTTTTTAAATTAACAAATGTTAAAATTTGATCACATAATCTTAATTGAGGAACCTATTACTTTAACATGTTATATTATAATAAAAAAACTTTGATATACAGACCGTGTAAACTTTAATTTACACGTGCCTTTTAGTTTTAGGAGTTAGGGTTTAAAGTTTAGGGGTTTAGGTTGTATAGTTTATAATTTAATATTAGTGTTTAAAATTTAGTGTATATGGTTTAAGGTTTAGTTTTTTAGGGTTAGGGTTAGGAATTTAGAATTTAAATTTTTATAGTGTAAATACACATGTTTGTGTAAAATTAATTTTACACAGACTGTGTATCAAAGTTTTACCCTATTATAATTATATCTTTTAGCATGAGAAAAATAGATCCATGTTGAAATATTAATAATATTAGCTTACGTCTTAAGGGAAAATGAAATATTATAAAATTCGTCAATATAAAAGAGAAAAAAAAAATAAGGAAAGTAAGGAGAAGTTTCTTAATATCTGTACACCTTAAGGAATTATTGAAAAATCCAGAAGAAAATCAAGGCCACGTATCTATATTTTTCCCTAGACCTATAATTTATATTAGCATGTTTTATTTTCATGTTATGTTATATGATTTAAATATAATAAGTAAGGAAAATGTTTTATATACTGACAGTAAAAACGAAAAGTTTTCATAAGTATCCTTAGTTTTATAGTTTAGAGACCTTAGGATTTAAGAGTTTAAGTGTAATGTTTAGAATTAATAGTTCATGGTTAAATTTTATAGTTTAAGGTTAGAATTTAGGGATTAGAGGTTAGTGTTTAGGTTTTAGGATAATATGGTTAGGAATTTAGTTTTTAACCTGTAAACCTTAAATTCTAACCACACCCCTAAATTCAAAACTCATACACTTAAACCTCTAAACATTAAACCCTAAATGAACTCAATAAACCCTAAAACTAAAGCGCTTGCAATTTTTCTTTCTTTCTACCACCTGTGCATGAAATAATTACCCTAATATATATATATATATACCTTCTTAAACATGTATTTTCTAATTTTGTTTATTATATTTTTTAGGCATAAAGCTAAAAAATACCCCTAACATTTGACTGAATAGTCATTTTGATCCCTATTTTTTAAAACCAATTTAACCTCTAACGTTTCATTTTGGGTCAAAATAACCCCTATGTGGATAAAAACTGTTAGTCAAATGACGATAAACAACCTAAAATGACTTAACAAAATGATATGTTAGAAGAAAAAATATTTTATATTTTATATAATTTTATAAAAATATTTTTTGACTGAAGTGTCATTATATAAAGTCAACATATTTGTCTATATAACACTACTGTTGCGACGTGTACTGTTATGTAGGTTTATCGTGTCATTTCAAATTGTTTATCGTCAATTACTAATAATTTTTATTCATAGGAAGACTATTTAATTCAAAATAAAACGTTAAAAATTAAATTAATTTTAAAAAATAAAAATTAAAATAATTATTTAATCAAATATTATGTACATTTTTTACATTAGGCCTATTATTTAATCCATGAGGTAAAGGTGGTCAAAAAGCGTAGTTTTGACTTTTGGGATGAAAACTCCGTAATTGAAGAAAATGTCAAATTCTATCCATAATAATAATAATAATAATAATAATAATAATAATAATAATAATAAGGGGAGGGGGGCAACGAGTAAGCAAATTAGCACCGAAAGGAAAAACGAACACCACGAAATTTCGTCACTATTACTGCGTATTAAACTGAAACCAAACCAATTAATTAACAACGACCTAGGATTGCACCACGTGGCAAATCTCTCCATGTCACAATTCACTGGAGTGGCCCCACAAAAAGCTAACCCATCCTTTTCGATTTCTCGATAACATACAAACCACAACAAAAATTAATTGTTATATAAAAACAACTATTACACTGTATTAAGAATAAATATTGGTCGTAATATAGCGATAGATTCAAAAATATTTTTAACGATAGACACACATAATATCTTAATTTTAAGGTGGATAAAACATATTAAGATTAAAAAATTAAAAGATTAATTCATAAAAATTAAAAAATTTAAAATCAAATGTATAAAATTTAAAAAGTTAAAAGTGTACATAATATAGCCTTGAATTCGCCACTAAACATGTTACAACATAAAAAAGAAAATTTATGTTTAAACTTTAAAAATAATTTTATTAAAAAAATCAAAAAATTCGAATATAAATTATAAAATAAACATAAATTATATAAAAATAAATAATTTACATTTTTATTATAAAATACCGAGTGGACTGTGGAGAAATTTTAAAAATTAAATAAAACCCCATATATTATTTAGATAAGTTCAACTTCAAATTTAATAATTACATTCTTTATATAAAACATTAAATATAATAATTATATTTAACTTAAAGAATTTTTCAAACAAATTGATACCTTAACTAGACAAATTCTTTTAAATTAATATTTCAAGAATTTTTATTTTTAAATTGGTATTTAAACTAAACATATTTTTCTAAATTGATAGAATTGATATCAATACTTATACATTCTATCAATTTAGTCCGAATTCAAAACAAATTAATAAAATTTACCATTTATATTTAAAAGTTCTATCAAATTATTATTTTTTTTGTTATTTTTCTAAATTATTTGTTATTTTCTCATAAATGTTATATTATTTTTTCTGGTATAATAAAAGTTTAATAATAACTTGTTGTTTTATCGTAGAATGCTTGCCCAATTATTTTTGATTTTATAGACTTGTTTGATTTGACAATATTTTAATTTTTTACTAAATTGGTGCAATTTTTAAATTTTAAGGGTTAAATTAATTGGATTATTTTGAATTATTATCAAATTAATAGAATGTATAAGTTTTGAAGACTAAAATTATTAATAAAAATATCAAAATAACGAATGAAATTAAAATTTGAGTATTAACTTAAGAGTAAAAATTCTTTTTGTACCAATTTAAAAAAATGTCTAGTTCAGAATCTAAATATATATTTAAACCTTTTATTAATACACATTTAATTATTATTTTGTATTTATTATAATTTTAATTAACGAAAAAGTTAAGTCCTCGTCGTTTCTTTTAATCATCTCCTACCTCTCCAATAAGCACTTTCAAACACCATAGACAAGAAAAGCTTCAGTTTTCTGAAGGGGGAAAATTTACTATTTCCTTCTTCTTCTTCTTCTTCTTCTTCTTCTTCTTTTTTCAACTCTTTGAAATTGTTTAAGACTTTAAGGAGAGATTCAAATTCTTACTCCCTGGGGGAAAAGAGAGAGATAGGCTTGCACTTCAATGGGTCTTTGCACTTCCAAACCCTCCCCTAACCCTTCGTTTTCTCCTCCTGATTCTAGAAATACCCCTATCCCTCCCCGGAATAACGATATCCACCGTAAGTCTCTATTCCAGCTTCTCCCTTACCTGATGGAGTAAACGTTAACCAAAACCAGAACTCGAAGGAAGACCAAGGTAAAGAAGAAGAGGAAGAAATGGAAAGCTCAAATTCCAAAAATGAAGGCAAGAAATCTCCGTTTTTCCCGTTTTACAGTCCAAGTCCAGCTCACTACTTGTTTTCCAAGAAGTCTCCGGCGAGATCTTCGACCAATTCGACTCCGAAACGGTTTTTCAGGAGGCCGTTCCCTCCGCCGTCTCCGGCTAAGCACATTAGGGCCGTGCTTGCGCGGAGGCACGGGTCTGTGAAGCCTAACGAGGCCGCGATTCCCGAAGGAAGCGAGGCGGATGGCGCGGAGGGAGCCACCGGTACTGGACTGGATAAGAGCTTCTGATTCTCGAAGCACTTCGGGAGCAAATATGAGCTCGGAGACGAAGTAGGAAGAGGCCATTTCGGTTATACCTGTGCGGCGAAGTTTAAGAAAGGAGAGCTAAAAGGACAAGAAGTTGTCGTTAAAGTTATACCTAAAGCGAAGGTTTCATTTTGTTTTTTGTTTTTATGTAGTACTTTATTTTAATTTCAGAACTTTTGCCTTTTTGCGTTATGATTTTGAATTAAAACCTTTGACATTGAAGAAATGAGATCCGTTGAGAAGTACTTCGAAGGATTTTTATATTTACTTGAATAAGAAAATAATGATCGTAACTCAAAATTAAATATGTAAACTCACGGAGGTATTTTTGTAATGCAGCATTTTCTGCAATTTTATTTCTGAAGAGTATCCATTTTTATGCCTTGAACTAACATGTAACGATTGTTGATTTCTTTTTGTTGATAGATGACCACTGCAGCCATTGAAGATGTTAGAAGAGAGGTAAAAATATTAAGAGCTCTATCTGGACATAGCAATTTAGTACAATTCTATGATGCCTACGAGGACCATGATAATGTCTACATAGTGATGGAGTAAGTACCATTTGAAAACATGAACTCGATTTTGGGTTTGGTGTGTTCGGGATCATTTGGTTTGATGACGGTCATGTGTTTCTTGCGGCGTGTTCTAATTAGTTACCATGTATCTTTCAGGTTATGTGAAGGAGGTGAGCTCTTGGACAGAATTCTTTCAAGGTATTTCTTCTAGTAATAGCTGCTTCTGAGGTCAATATAGGAGTTTGAGGATGAATGAACTTCGCTAGGATTTGATTTCTTATGAAGTGAATGCTTCTGTTCATGCAGGGGTGAAAAATACCCTGAAGATGATGCAAAAGCTGTGATGATTCAGATACTTAATGTTGTTGCCTTCTGCCATCTTCAGGGGGTCGTGCATCGGGATCTTAAACCTGAGGTGAATTTCTTTCTTGCTCTGATAACGTTTCTGATATTGTTTACTGAGTGGTGTTGAACTGGTTTTGGGGTTCCGATTTAAGATTTCTAAGGTTTATGTAAGGGTTTCATTGAGGATAACCTTGGGCTAAATATTCTGGTTATGCAGACAGTGACTGAAGCATAGCCAAAGAGCTACTGCTTATTCCTTGGTTGTGCTCCATTCTAGCATATTATAGTATATTGCATTTTGATCCTTTTAGCAGCAAAAGGTTTTAATATTTATATAATAAAAATTTGCCTGCACAATATTATTCTAAGTTTTGCTATTTTGTGGATCAGAACTTCTCGTTTACATCTAAGGATGAAGATTCACAATTGAAGGCCATAGACTTTGGCTTGTCTGATTTTGTGAAACCAGGTTTGTACTCAAAATTTATTGCTTATGCTATACAACTTTAGTTATTTGATTAACTTGTTTGAGTTTTCTTTTTCTATTTCAGATGAAAGGCTTAATGACATTGTTGGTAGCGCATACTATGTAGCACCAGAAGTTCTACATAGGTCTTACAGTACAGAAGCAGATGTCTGGAGTATAGGTGTGATTGCTTATATTCTTTTGTGTGGTAGTCGTCCATTTTGGGCACGAACAGAGTCTGGGATTTTTCGAGCTGTTCTAAAAGCTGATCCAAGTTTTGATGAGGCACCTTGGCCATCTCTATCTTCTGAGGCTAGGGATTTTGTGAAGCGTTTACTGAATAAGGACCCAAGGAAAAGATTGACTGCAGCCCAAGCCTTGAGTGAGTGTCTCATCTTCTGTTATATTCATCATTCTTATGTTCTTGAAATTTCAGTCACAATTGCTTGTCACAGGTCATCCCTGGATAAAAACGTACAATGATGTGAAAGTGCCCTTGGATATACAGATTTTTAAACTCTTGAAGGCTTACATGCGCTCTTCATCTCTTCGGAAGGCTGCGTTAAGGGTGTGTATATGGTGATATATATCACTTTATATCACTCTTTAGTGTGTCCGTTAGACGTCAGGTGGATTTTTTTTTTGTTTTCAGAAAATAAGTACTTCCGTGAGATATCAATTTGCTTATTTTATTATAGGCAGATGTTTTTATTGCTTGAAGCTTCCTCTAGTTATCCCTAATAGATTTCCCATTTTTATAAAGCAAACTTTTTCCTCATTCTGCATGGGATTTCTAGCTCCTATACTGTTTGATTTGCTCATTTTCCTTTCATTGGTATTTTTGCAGGCCCTGTCTAAAACTTTGACTGCGGATGAGCTATTTTACTTGAAGGAGCAGTTTGCACTATTGGAACCAAACAAAAATGGCTCTATAAGCTTAGAAAATATTAAAGCGGTTGGTCCCCCCCTCTCGCACACACATAATCCTGAATTTTTTTCAGCAATTTTCTTGCGAGTAGTTATTTTGTTCTATTGCTCTGGTCAGGCTCTGATGAAAAATGCAACAGATGCTATGAAGGATTCTCGCATCCCTGAGTTTATTGCATCAGTAGGTGCTTCATCTCTTTTTTTGGATGAGGAAATGTATTTAAAATTTAAGTGGTGGTCTGAATATCTAATTGTGTACACTTTTTGCCTTTGTGGTAGCTAAATGCACTTCAATACAGACGGATGGACTTTGATGAATTCTGTGCAGCTGCATTAACTGTTCATCAGCTAGAGGACCTTGATCGGTGGGAACAACATGCACGTTGTGCTTATGAGCTCTTTGAGAAGGATGGAAATAGACCTATTGTCATCGAAGAGCTAGCTTCAGTATGTTGATCTTATCTTGCATCACCCAGGGAACTTTTTGCATCTGTCCCATTTGGATGATTATTTAATTCCTATTATACAACATTTTTCACATTGTATAGAAGATGAGCATAGGTTGATAGGTATGATTAATGAGTCATATATATGGCATTTATATTTTGGTCCTTAGCAAGAATTTGACTTTTTCACTAAAATGATTTTCCTTTCGACTTTGTTGTGGACTACTCATTCTTGGTCTATACATGTTATGACACCTCGTTGTTAAGAAATGTTGAAAGGAGAGAATGAGTACCGTTGAGATAAGGTAAAAGATTAAAAAAATATTACTTTTTTTGCCAGTCAGCATCAATTGTAATTAATAGAGTTGTGTAGTCTATATAAAATTTCTTGCAGAATTGTGGAGTTATGGTGAATATTGATGATAAAAAAGGAGTTATTTAAGGAGCATTTATTTCCCTTTAATGTGCCTTTAAGCCTCGTTTAATTCTCTTTTATTTGTTGTAAATGTTTCCAACTACTATTGATGGTGATATTTATTATTGTATATATTACTCCGACACGGATATGTGCCACATGAATATGTTCATCTTTCCTTAGATTTTCCATGCATCTGGACTCTGGAGGTTTGAATGATTATATACCCGTATGCTCGAAAATGTTTTTGACAAGGGCATGACACGAGCACTTCAAGAAAGAGTGGAAGTAGCATAGATCATCATAGTTTCTTTTTCATGATATTTAGTAGGGTTTTGCTAATGTATGCCCTTAGGAGAGTGCATATACTATTTATAGTGATAGCATTATATGAAATGCGGTTGTCCATAAATATATCCGTACTTTAAAGCGTGTCCCCAGGGTACTCATTAGCAAAATTAGTTTTTATAAATTTAACACTGCAAATTTTAAGGTTCCATGTTGTCTTGAGCAAAGAGTTACCTTTTCTTTCTTTTGTTTCCCTTTCTTGGGATGCTTGTAATATGTGAAGCAATAGAAACCTCGACTAATCTCTAGCATTTTTACCATTATTTCTCAGGAACTTGGACTGAGCCCATCCGTGCCTGTTCACGCTGTTCTTCATGACTGGATTAGGCACACCGATGGGAAGCTAAGTTTTCTCGGATTTGTCAAATTGTTGCACGGTGAGTCTAGTCGAACCCTCACAAAAGCTCAATAGAAGCCGTGAAACTTAGGTAAGAGATCCAAGAATTACATCCTTCCTGAGCTGGTTTGCCTAATAAATGAATCGGGTGAGGTCTTTGCTAGCCAGCTTGAGTATGATAAGTGGTAGAGTGAATTTTGCCATCTCAATCACCGCATCCCATCCCAAAGCCCTTCGGTTATGGCTTATTTCCATTTGTCTGGCACAGCCTTATTTTAAAAAAAATGGATGAAAAACAAATGATTTGAAGCCACGAGCCTCGTGGAAGTGCAACTTAACATTGACAAAGCTTTGAGTCATTTTTATGGGGGTTTTTTCCCACTGTAAAGCTTTAGTTTTTTTTTTTTTAAATGTGTTTCAATTTATATAAATATATATTGTAAGAGACTTAAAAAATCTGACATATTTGGTCTTAGCCCTCGTGAAACGATTGCTGTTGTACCTTCAGTTCCTCTTCTGTGTCGGGTAATTTGTAATGGAAAGTGTTTTTGCCTTTAAAATTCTTTTGAGCGTCCTTAAATCAATTGTTGCAAGCTGCAACTTGAGTATGGGATTGAGTCTCGGGTCAAATACTTGAACCGAGTTTAAATGGGCTTGATGCATGTTATACGAAAAATGGGCTCGGTTAGAGGGTTTATCTTTGTATCTCTTACATAGTTACCAACAATCATGTTATCCATATACTTCAATGTAAGATTAAACAATTATTCTATCTTTGTTCCTATATTTCTTATGGGTTATTTTAGATTCTCATATTTAAATCCTTAACGCCAAGGTCTGGTTGGTCCTCCATGACCCGTAATAATAGTTTGGGTAAAGTAGACGGCCACTTAATTATGAATTTGATAATAAATATCTTATTTTTGGTTGAAAATAATAATTTTGTGATTAGATTAAAATTATATTGCAAACAAGTTATTATCTTGTTAAAATTAAAACATGGTTTGACATGATAATAGTTTTGATACTGCACTCTCCTAATATGTCTGTGACTATTTGTTGCATTTCATGCTATTGTTTATTAACTCAATAACTAACAAATATGATAGCTTCATAACACAATCACTCTACTCCTACACAACTGATAAACTAATAGAACAAACTCATTATGACCTTAATATTGTATGTTATTAGACATGATCATTTCACTAATGAAATTTTTAAATATGAAAGGTTAAATTTATTGAATTATTTTGAAATATGACCAAATTAATAGATTGTATAAGTTTTAGAACTGAATTTGTTATTATACCTAGTTGTACGTCTTAAGTTTAAGACCAGAATGACATGTTTGTAACAACATTTTAATTGAGTGATTAAATTATTACTTTAAAAAAAATGAGTTTGTTACCAAATTAAACATTAAGTGACCTATTGTATATTTTACCCTAGTAATTTTTACTTTTTAATGTATTTTCATATCATGTGTTGTTAAAATTGCAAACACAAACACATGCCAACAATTGTTAGAGCAAGTAGTTAAAGTTCTTAGTTGACATTAGGGGTGTTCAAAACTGGCTCAATGGGTACTCAGAGGCTCAATAAATCTAATATTACAAGTATATTATTATTATTATTATTATTATTATTATTATTATTATTATATTTTATCCTCTCTTCTACTTTTTTAATTTGCATTATGAGTTTATTGGGTCACTAGATACCTGTTGGGTCGATTTTAAACATCTCTAGTTGACACCTTCCCCTCTCTTAAGTACTGATTCAAAACCCATAAAAAAAATTCACATTCCCCTCCTCTAAGTAGAAGTTGTTCAAAAAAAATTACAAACACGTACCTGAATTTTTTTTTTGTTGCAAACACATCATGTAACGTTCTACTATTAATTTGATTGGTAATAATTACAACAATGCAAAATATACATGTTATTTTATCTCAAAAAGTTTGTCTTTGAATTATGTTGGTTCTCATAGAATAACTACTTTTGGTTTGGTTGATAATTATGGTTAACAATGCATGACATAAATGATATTTTAGCTAAAAGAAGGATTAAGGGTTTAATAAGCCCTTAAATTTTTACAAAAAAATTAATTAAGCCCTTAAACTTTTTTCGCACCCAATTAAGCCCTCAAACTCAAGAAAAAAATTAATTTGGCCCTTTGACCAACGTTGACTGTTAAATTTAATGGGTTTTTTAAAAAATCTTCTCGGCCTGTATTGCAACAAGATGACGCCACTTGACATTTTTAAGAATTTTTAAACTTTAATTTTTAAAAAATATATAAAAACCTGAAAAAATCTAAAAAATTTTAATATATAAAAATCCAAAAAATCTAAAAATACTTTTTTTTCCAGATTTTTATATATTTTTTAATTTATTTTTTTATAATTGTGTAATAACATTTAGTATCTTAAATTTTTTAAAATATTTTAATCTTTTGAAAAATTATTATTTATTATTTTTAAATAAATTTCGGAATTAAAATATTTTTATATTTTTAAAATAATTTTCCATAATTTTTTAGATTTTTTCTCGTATTTTTATATATTTTTTAAAAATTAAAGTTTGAAAATTCCTAGAAAGGACAAGTGACATTATCCTGTTGTGACACATGCCAAGAAGATTTAAAAAAAACCCGTTAAATTTAACGGTCAAAGTGCCAAATTGATTTTTTTCTTGAGTTTGAGGGCTTAATTGGGTGAAAAAAAAAGTTTAGAGGCTTAATTGATTTTTTTGCAAAAGTTTAAGGGCTTATTTAACGATCAACTTTGGCCAAATGGCCAAATTGATTTTTTTCTTGAGTTTGAGGGCTTAATTGGGTGCAAAAAAATATAAATTATTAATTGATTTTTTGTAAAAATTTAAGGGCTTATTAAACCCTTAAGCCCTAAAAGAATGATGTCTAATTATTTTTGGGATTAATTATTTATCAGTAACTCCCTTTTTAGAACATTTCATTGAATAATTATTTTGCTTAATAATAATGACTATACATTTTTAAAAATGTTTTACTACGAAAATATGATATTTATAATAATATCAAATAATCAAATCTGACAACTTACAAATTAATACCATAAATCTTACAAACCAAATCTATGAACATTAAAACACTATAACATCAAAAAATAAAAAAAATATAACCCTAATAAACTTATTATAAAATTTTAAATAACAAACAAAAACACTAATCATTGTGTATAGTTTTCGATTTGAAGGAAAAAAAATCCAAAAAACACATTTGTCATTCATTTTTCTTTATAAAAAATACGTATGACTGGACACATTCTTACTATACTCAACACAAATATATATTATTTTTATAAATAAATTTTATGAGTTCGTTAAAGAATTAGAAAATATATTATTTAAAGGATAATTATTTGATACATTGGCGATAGTATCTAAAAAGCTTTCACAAGTGTTTTAGTTTTAGGATTTAAAGACTCAGCTTAAGGTGTAAAGTTTATGTGTTTAGGTTTAGTAGTTTAGAATTGAGTGATTGTGAATATAATTTAGGGTTTAGGGTTAGAATTTAAAATTTATAGGTTAAAACCTAAATCCTCAACATATTACCCCAAAATCTAATCCCTAAATCCTAAATCTAAATCATGAACCCCAAACTAAATCTCTAAATCTTAAAATTAAAATGCTCAAATATAAATCCTTATTTAAAATGGTGTAAAATTACACGATTGTATAAAAATATTACTCTTATATAATTTATTACTCACATAAATGTTCTCTCTCGCTTGTTGGCAATTTATTCAGTTTGTCCTTTATAGCATTCAACACTTCTAGAGCAGACAGCTTACTCTACCAGATGCTAGGGGTGTTCATATCCGGATTTTCGGGTACCCGAAATTTTGGGTACCAAAAAAGTCGACCTGTGACCCGACCCATAAAAACCGGGTACCCGCAAATCGGGTACTGGGTACCCGGTTCACTTATTTTTTTTTTAAATCTATATTTAAAAAAATACATAGGAAGCACATAAAATTTCATGATATATATTTCAAATACAAAAATTATTGATATGAGGTTAGTTTTAAGGGAAAAATATTTGGATATATATATGTATATATATTAAAGTTTATCGACAAAAGAAGGTATTAAAAATATTAATCTAGATCAAGATTTTTTTTTCGAATCTCATATTGACAAATTAATATAAATATTTTTGAAAAATTTAAAACTTAAAAGTACATAATACAAGTATAAAAAGAAGTTAGGGATTTAAAATTAGTTTTAGGGAAAAATAGTAAGAAACATAAAATAAAAATAGAATTTAAAATTTAAAATATTTAACTATTAAAATTACTGGGTCATGTCGGGTACCCGGTTACAAAAAAAAATTCAGCCTTGGCCCGGCCCGACTACCCGAGAAAAATTACGGGTCGGTACACGACCTGAAAAATTATGGTATTTTAATTTAAATACTCGGTAATTTTCAGTCGGGTAAGCGGGTCGACGGGTCGGATAGTTCGAGCCGAGTATTTTTGAACACCCCTGCCAGATGCTGTAATTAAGCGTGTGAATTAGCTGTGTTTTAGGTTCTTTTAAAAAGGGAGAGATAAGCCTATTAAGGGAGCTAGAATAAGCTGAGCAACGATTTGCACTCCCAAGTCTGAGGGGGAACTTAGATTGCATGATTTAAAATTTTAGAATCATGCTTGTTCTTTATTTTTGATCAGCAGAATACTCCTCAATGACGGCTATATTTGGATTGCTTGAATCCATGAATATGTATTTTAGGAGGTTTCTTTTTGGCAGCATGCTTGTCTCCAACAGTATAGTTAGACCTGGAAGAACATGATACATATGCGTGACAAAGTTGTTTTTGTTTCAGACTTGTTACGTGCAACTTTAAAGTCCGTCTTTTCTCTTTGAAAAATTGTTCAGGCACAAAAAAAGAAAGTTTTTTGAGAAAAGATTGTATGGCATTCTGGATATGTCCCTAGTTCTATGGTTGCTTGGATGATTACTATAGATAAATTACTAACAAAAAGTAGGCTTTTGACTTTTAGATTGAATGTTGATCCACTTTGTCCACTATGTAGGAGAAAATAAGGAACTAGAGACCACATCTTTTTTTATTGTGATTTTTTTAGACTAGTTTGAGAAGCTGTTTTGCACGCTTGTCAGGTTCGACTAACAGTGCTTGGATAAGTCCAAGAGTTGAGCTGGGTGTGCTGCTCCTTGAAAAGTAAAACACTCCCAACAATGATCTTAAAGCTGGCCTGAAACAACATTTAGATGGTGTGGCGATAAAGAAATACAAGATTTTTTCAGCATATTGAAAGCTCTGCAGATCTTGTTATTAGGTAGATTAGAGAGATTGTTCGGTTGAAACTTAAAAGTAAAATTAAACATAATCATCAATAGAGGCATTATAGCATTTGTTCTTCTTGAAGTTTATTTGTATAGATTTTTAATTGAATTGCACATAGCCTTGTTTACTTGTACAGAAAATCTCTTGTTATTTTTTAATTTGTTAGAATACAAATAGTAAAATTCATCTAAAAATTTTATTACTCATATTTTTGTATAAGTTTAAGTTAAATTTATTTATTTTTCTATAATTCCTTACCCTAAAATTAGTGAATTACCCGATATTACAACAACTAACACCTGTATTTTCCTTCCTGCCTCTTTTCTGCTTTTACTCTCTGTTCTATCACCGTTTCCTGCCTAGTCAATTAACAAGAAATTTTGGTTTGAGTTTACAGTCGTCAATTTCGCTTTTCCGTTGGAGTTCAATCAAATGGCTGATAAGAAAGGCAAAGCCGATGGGAACGATTCGGACGATAATGATGGGACCGAGAACGACGAGTCTCTCTGCAACCGAGTTATCGCTACTCTCAAAGGTTTTATTTTCTATTCATAGGGTTCATTTTTTGTTTTGAAAATTGAAGGTTGAACTGATCCAAAAAATGCCCTTACAATTTGTGATCCTTGTGTTCTGTAGAAGGAGGTGACTTAGACAGCTTAAGCTTGAAAGAACACAAAGCTTATTTGAGAAACCATGGCCTCCGTATCACAGGCACTAAGGCAGTGTGTCAACGGAGAATTCTTGAGCATTGGGAGAGCGACGAATCTGTCTGCAATCGAGTCGTCGCTATTCTCAAAGGTTATCTTTCTCTCCTTAGAATCCAGTTTTTTTTTTTTCTTTTGAAAATAGAAGATTGAATTTGTTTTTAAAAAATGCCCTTACAACTTGGGATCCTTGTTTTCCATAGAAGGAGGTGAATTAGAAAGCTTAAGCTTGAAAGAACTCAAAGCTTATTTGAGAAACCGTGGCCTCCGTATCACAGGCACTAAGGCAGTGTGCCAACAGAGAATTCTTGAGCACCGGAGGTATTTAAAGTCCTATTTCAATTTCAAATAATTCGTTTCCGGACTTAATTTTCATATCAGCAGCAGGGATGAAACTGAGGAAAAAGGGAAAGAGGAAGACGCAGGGAACAATTCGGACAGTAATGATGGGACTGAGAATGGAGAATCTCTCTGCAATCGAGTCATCACTGTTCTCAAAGGTAATTCTTTTCATCTTAGAATTTGTTTTTTGTTTTAATTTTGAAATTAGAAGATTGATTTTGATCCAAAAATGCCCTCACAATTTTTTATCCTCGTGTTCCATAGAAGGAAGTGACTTAGAAAGCATGAGCTTGAAAGAACTCAAAGCTTACTTGAGAAACCATGGCCTCCATGTCACAGGCACTAAGGCAGCGTGCCAACAGAGAATTCTTGAGCATTGGGAGAGTGATGAATCTGTCTGCAAACAAGTCGTCGCTAGTCTCAAGGGTAATTCTTCTCTTCTTCGAATTTTTGTTTAAAAAGTAGAAGATTGAATTTGATCAAAAATTTGCGCTTACAATTTATCATCCTTGTGTTCCATAGAAGGGGGCGACTTAGAAAGTTTAAGCTTGAAAGAACTCAAAGTTTATTTGAGAAATCATGGCCTCAGTATCACAGGCAGTAAGGCAGTGTGCCAACAGAGAATTCTTGAGCATTGGAGGTATTTAAAATTCTAATTCAATTTCAATTAATTCGTTTTACCCCCTTTAAGTTGACTCAATTTTCATATCATCAGTGGAGATGAAACCAAGGAAGAAGAGGAAGAAGGGAATGATTTGGACGATCATGATCAGATGCAGAACAACGAATCTCTCTGCAATCGAGTCATCGCTATTCTCAAAGGTCATTTTTCTCTTCTTAGAATTCAATTTTTCACTTTTTTTTGTTTCGGAAATAGAAGATTGAGTTTGATCCAACAAAACTGCCATTTCAATTTATGTTCTTTGTGTTCCACAGGAGGAGGTGACTTAGAAAGCTTAAGCTTGAAAGAACTCAAATCTTATTTGAGAAATCATGGCCTCCGTATTGCAGGCACTAAGGCAGTGTGTATACAGAGGATTCTTGAACATTGGAGGTATTTAAATTCCCATTTCAGTTTCAATTAATTCGTTTCCCCCCTTTAAGTTGATTTAATTTTCATATCATCAGTGGAGATGAAACTGAGGAAGAAGAGGAAGATGAAGACGAAGGGAGCAATCTGGACGATAATGATCAGACTGAGAACGATAAATCTCTCTGCAATCGAGTCATTGCTATTCTCAAAGGTCATTTTTATCTTCTTAGAATTCAGTTTTTTTGTCCTGAAAATAGAATATTGGATTTGATCTGATAAAATGCCCTTACAATTTAAGATCCTTGTGTTCCATAGGAGGAGGAGACTTAGAAATCTTAAGATCGAAAGAACTCAAAGCTTATTTGAGAACTCATGGCCTTCTTAGTACAGGCACTAAGGCACTGTGTCAACAGAGAATTCTTGAGCATTGGAGGTATCTAAATTCCTATTCCTATTTCAATTAATTTGTTCTCCCCTTTAATTTTGATTAATTTTCGTATCATCAGTGGGGATGAAACTGAGGAAGACGAAGATGAAGGGAATGATTCGGACGGTAATGGCCGGACTGAGAACGACGAATCTCTCTGCAATCAAGTCATCGGAATTCTCAAAGGTCATCCCTCTCTTCTTAGAATGCAGTTTTTTGTTTTGAAAATAGAAGATTGAATTTGATCCGAAAAATGCCCTTACAATTTATGTTTATGTTGTTCCATAGAAGGAGGTGACTTAGAAAGCTTAAGCTTGAAAGAACTCAAAGCTTATTTGAGAAATCATGGCCTCCTTATCACAGGCACTAAGGCAGTGTGCCAACAGAGAATTCTTGAGCATTGGAGGTAATTTCTTCACAGTTTTTAGAATTTCTTTTGGGACAAAGCATTATTTAGTCCCCTGTTTTGACCATTTTTCCCACATTGGTCCCTGAGGTTTTTTTGACCACATTAGTCCCTGAATTTGTATTTTGTAACACAAGGTAGTCCTTCCTATCAACACTGTTAGTTTATAATTTTTTGGTCCACATTAGTCCCTGGATTTGTTTATTTTTGGTCCACATTAGTCTCTAGCATTTTTGTTCATGTTTTTTTTTTAAAATTATGAACAACCAACTTTAGGATGCCTCAACTCCACCTTAATTGTCATAATAAGTAAGTCGGATCATAGGTAATAGGTATGAATATGATATGTAAATTTCAATTTGGTACTAACGGATCAAATTAGAATTTTATGTGCTAAGAGAATCAAGTCTCAAAGTGCCACTTGAAACTAGAAACCCAAAAATCTGGGCGTGGCAGATTCTAGTAGCTAACTTTTGGCCTTTGTATATAGCATCTCTAACATCCATAATTCCATTATTATACTTCTAATTATGTGAGCTTCACTTGGGTATAAAATACATCTCTAGATTCTTTGTATATTGCGACTTATAAGTGCACAAAATAGGCTAGTTGAAACTGCCATACCCAGATTACTGGGTTTCTCTTAATACATAAAGTTATAATTCGAACCATCAGTTCCAAATTGAAGTTCACACGTCATACTACAAACATCGTACGGCGGAGTTTCGGCACCCTAAGTTTGATTGTTCATAACTGAAAAACCCATGCACAAAAAATGCTAGTGACTAATGTGGATCAAATATTATAAATCAATGGTGTTAAGTGGAAGGAATAACTTGTGTTATTATAGAATACAAATTCAGGGACTAATGTGATCCAAAAAAACTTGACCAAGGTGGGAGAAGTGGTCAAATTTGGGGACAAAATCATGCTTTGTCCCGTTTCTTTTGATTTTATGTTTCCAGTAGACTAAATCTATCGTGAATTAACAATACATTCTCTTTTTTCTTTTCTCAGAATAAAAGAAGGGAATGCTGAAGCCTTATATCCCAGGTCATCCTTTTTCATAGAGTGTACTGGTAAATTGCCTTTTCTTCACTTTTTTTTCTCATTTAAGTTAATGTTTCGTCTATTTGAGGGAGTAATTTGTAGTTATTGTCTCTTACTAATGCAGGTGATGTTTGTAAAGGAGATGTTGTTTTGTTTACTCAGAAGGTTTATAAGAAGTAATCCCTTGTTCAAGCTAACGTTGCAATCTCTTTCATTGCAGATATTCTAAATTTTATCCATTTCTCATTTTTGGGCTATGTAATCAAGGGTTGGATTTTGAAACAGGTTTGCTAATATGTCTAGGCGGAGACTTCTGGGGAAAAGAACTATTGCAGGAAGGGTTGTTAAGGAAAGCTATGGCAAAGCCAAACAACAACATACATTTACGGTAAATCCAACACTATCTTAGGGGGTTAAAAGTCCAGTAAGTGGCACATATTTTTTGTATCCAGAACAAAAATATGTTTAAAAATGGTTGATTTTAGCAAGCTGAGTGATTGTTAGCAATAGATTGCCATTGCTCCTTTCATGTCTGTGATTTCTCTTCCTCTTTCCTAATAATTTGTTTGCGAATTTGATGACTGTATTTACCAGTTCCACGTTTTTGATGTATTAGGTTGAAGTATTATGGAGCAAGGGGACTAAGAAATTGCCCCTGTTATTTCCTTTGCTCGTAAAGGGTCGTAACCTTTATAAATCGAGAACTTACAGACAGGCAAGTATTTGGCTGAAAAACCAACATTTTTAGGTAGTACTAATTATAGACTTGGTTTGTTTATACATTTTTTTCTACACCAGCGTTGGTGTGATGAGGCTGAAAGAAGAAATGTACTTGCTGAGAAGCACAAACGAGGCAAAGCTGCAAGACTGGTTAAAGCAATGGAAAGAGTAAGGAAGTGGTCTGCTGATGTTGGTATGTAGGGGAGAGATGGTGAAAGCAAACAATATTTCTGAAATCCCATTTCTCATGATTATTGGGCTACTGAAATTTTAAATCACATGTTACTTATTTTATAATTAGGTACTAAACACCCAAGGTGTTTACATCAATCAAGACCACTGGAAAACAGGAGACCATCCAAACGTGAGAGGGAGAGGGCAAAGATTGATATGGCACACAGAAAAGCTTTTATTCCAAGGTTATGGCATACAGGTAACGTTTACCAAGTGCCTTCTGTTAGTTAGTATACATAACCGTGTGTTGTAAAGAGTTTTAGATAGAGTAGGAGTTGTATGTTATCTTTATCTTAACTAGTAGTTTGAATTTTAAATTTGATCTTTGTAAAGGATAAAAGTCTTATCCTATAGGTTAACCACTTGGTGTTAAACACCTCTGTAAAAGTCTATATAATAGACTCTCTTTCACTAATGAATGATAAGAAAAACACAGAGAAAAACTCTGTTTCTCACACCTTCTCCAGTTGGACAACTGAAAAAGAAGCAGAAGTCAAGATCAAGTGTCTCTGATACTTTTATTGTAACTCGTATTGGAGGGTTAGTAGCTGGACGTGGACCAGCAGTGCCTAAATGTAATCATTGTGGTGGGAGGCATTCAGGAGAATGTTGGAGGACTTTTGGAGCGTGTTTCAGGTGTGGTTCCAAAGACCATTTCCTTAGAAGCTGTCCTGGGAGGCCAAGTTCTACCTCTGTACCGTCTGAGAGGCCGAGTGCTACCCCTGTACTGTCTGAGATGCCCAGTGCTACTTCTGAACTGTCTGAGGGGCCGAGTGCTACCTTTGGACCGTCTGAGAAGCCGAGTGGTACCTCTGTACTGTCTGAGAGGCCTACTCCAATAACTCAGCAAGATGGTGATGTTGGTATGTAATAGAGCAAGATGGTGAAAGCAAACCATGTTTCTGTGAAGTCCATTTCTTTTGACTATTGTGCTACTGGAATTTTACATCACATGTTCCTTCATTTATAATTAGGTATGAGTGCTACCTTGGTACCATCTGAGAGGCCTACTCCAACAACTCAACAAGATGGTGATGTTGGTATGTAAGAGAGCGAGATGGTGAAAGCAAACCATGCTTTTGTGAATTCCATTTCTTTTGACTTTTGAGCTCCTGGAATTTTACACCACATGTTTCTTCTTTTATAATTAGGTACAAAACACCTAAAGCATTTACATCATTCAAGACGATCTTGAAAGAGAAAAGCAAGTAAACTTGAGAAGGGAAAGATTGATAAGGGAAGGAAAAGCCTCTATTCCAAGTTCTTGGAGTACGGGTAACATGTACCAAGTATCTTCTCCAGTTGGACAAGTGAAAAAGAAGCAAAAGTCACTGTTAAGAGTCTCTAATACTTCTTATACTGTAACTAGTACTGGAGGGTTAGCACGGTACCCATCAGTGTATAAGTGTAATCATTGTGGTAATAGACATTCAGGAGAATGTCGGAGGGTTTCACGAGCATGTTTCAGGTGTGGTTCCAAAGACCATTCGGTTAGAAGCTGTCCTACGGGTGATACCTCTGTACCGTCTAAGAGGATGGCTGCTACCTCTGTACCATCTGAGAGGCCTACTCCAATAATTAAGCAAGATGGTGATGTTGGTATGTTAGAGAGAGAGAGATGGTGAAAGCAAACTATGTTTCTGTGAATTCCATTTCTTTCGACTGTTGAGCTAATGGAATTTTACATCACATGTTTCTTCTTTTATAATTAGGTACAATTGCTACCTCTGTACCGTCTGAGAGGACTACTCCAACAACTCAGCAAGATGGCGATGCTGGTATGTAAGAGAGAACTATGTTTCTGTGAATTCTATTTCTTTTGACTATTGAGCTACTGGAATTTTGCATCACATGTTTCTTCTTTAATAATTAGGTAAGTGTGCTACCTCTGTACAGTCTGAGAGGCCTATTCCAACAACTCAGCAAGATGGTGATGTTGGTATGTAAGAGAGCGAGATGGTGAAAGCGAACTACGTTCTGTGAATTCCATTTCTTTGGACTATTGAGCTACTGGAATTTTACATCACATGTTCTTTATAATTAGGTACGAGTGCTACCTCTATACCGTCTGAGAGGCCGAGTGCTACATCTGTACCTTCTGAGAGGCCTACTCCAACAACTCAGCAAGATGGTGATGTTGGTATGTAAGAGAGCGAGATGGTGAAAGCAAACCATGTTTTTGTGAAATCCATTTCTTTTGACTTTTGAGCTCCTGGAATTTTACACCACATGTTTCTTCTTTTATAATTAGGTACAAAACACCTAAAGCATTTACATCATTCAAGACGATCGCGAAAGAGAAAAGCAAGTGAACTTGAGAAGAGAAAGATTGATAAGGCTGAAGGAAAAGCCTCTATTCCAAGTGCTTGGAGTACGGGTAACATGTACCAAGTATCTTCTCCAGTTGGACAAGTGAAAAAGAAGCAAAAGTCACTGTTAAGAGTCTCTAATACTTCTTATACTGTAACTAGTACTGGAGGGTTAGCACGGTGCCAATCAGTGTATAAGTGTAATCATTGTGGTAATAGACATTCAGGAGAATGTCGGAGGGTTTCACGAGCATGTTTCAGGTGTGGTTCCAAAGACCATTTGGTTAGAAGCTGTCCTACGGGTGATACCTTTGTACCGTCTAAGAGGATGGCTGCTACCTCTGTACCATCTGAGAGGCCTACTCCAATAATTCAGCAAGATGGTGATGTTGGTATGTTAGAGAGAGAGAGATGGTGAAAGCAAACTATGTTTCTGTGAATTCCATTTCTTTCGACTGTTGAGCTAATGGAATTTTACATCACATGTTTCTTCTTTTATAATTAGGTACAATTGCTACCTCTGTACCGTCTGAGAGGACTACTCCAACAACTCAGCAAGATGGCGATGCTGGTATGTAAGAGAGAACTATGTTTCTGTGAATTCTATTTCTTTCGACTATTGAGCTACTGGAATTTTACATCACATGCTTCTTCTTTAATAATTAGGTAAGTGTGCTACCTCTGTACAGTCTGAGAGGCCTATTCCAACAACTCAGCAAGATGGTGATTTTGGTATGTAAGAGAGCGAGATGGTGAAAGCGAACTAGTTCTGTGAATTCCATTTCTTTGGACTATTGAGCTACTGGAATTTTACATCACATGTTCTTTATAATTAGGTACGAGTGCTACCTCTATACCGTCTGAGAGGCCGAGTGCTATATCTGTACCGTCTGAGAGGCCTACTCCAACAACTCAGCAAGATGGTGATGTTGGTATGTGAGAGATCAAGATGGTGAAAGCAAACTACTATTGAGCTACTGGAATTTTACATCACATGTTTGTTTTTTTATTATTAGGCACGAGTGCTACCTCTGTACCATCTGAGAGGCCAACTCCAACAACTCAGCAAGATGGTGATGTTGGTATGTAAGAGAGCTAGATGGTGAAAGCAAACTATGTTTCTATGAATTCCGTTTCTTTCGTGTCTTGGGATACTGGAATTTTACATCACATGTTTCTTCGTTTACAATTAGGTACGAGTGCTACTTTTATGCGATCTGAGAGGTCGAGTGCTACCTCTATACGATCCGAGAGGCTGACTGCTACCTCTATATGGTTTGAGAGGCCGACTGCTACCTCTATATGGTTTGAGAGGCCGCGTGTTACCTCTATACCGTCTCAGAGGCCGAGTGTTACCTCTATACCGTTTAAGAGGCAGAGTGTTACCTCTATACCTTCTGAGAGGTCGAGTGTTACCTCTATACCGTCTGAGAGGTCGAGTGCTACCTATGTAACGTCCGAGAGGCCTACTCCGACAACTCATCAAGATGGCGATGTTGGTATGTAAGAGAGCAAGATGGTGAAAGCAAACTATGTTCCTGTGAATTCCATTTCTTTTAACTATTGAGCGACTGGAATTTTACATCACATGTTTCTTCTTTAATAATCAGGTACAAAACACCAAGAGCATTCACATCAATCAAGACAATCGGAAAAGAGAAAAGCAAGTGAACTCGAGAAGGAAAAGATTGATAAGGCACAAGGAAGTGACCCTATTCCAAGGTTTTGGAATACGAGCAACATGTACCAAGTGTCTTTTCCAGCTGGACAAGGGAAAAAGAAGCAAAAGTCAATGTTAACAGTCCCTAAAACTAGTGCTGGAGGATTAGTAGGGGGACCGTCTGCGCCTACGTGTAATCATTGTGGTGGGTGGCATTCTGGGGAATGTCGGAGGATTTCAGGAGCATGTTTCAGTTGTGGTTCCAAAGACCATTTGCTTAGAAGCTGTCCTCAGAGGATGGGTGCTACCTCTGTACAGTCTCAAAGTCCTACTCTTACTGCTCAGAGACGCATGAGGCCAGGTAGAAAAGAGAGATTAGAGAGGAAACAAAAACCTGTTCATTCCACTGAAGATACAGGTGTCATTCTTCATTCCAATGCTGATGCTGTTCTAAATTCTTATCAACCTCAACAAAACTTTCATCACCGGAGTGCAGCTCACCAGTCTGCCGGCAATGATATTGGATCCACTTTTCATCACCAGAGTGCACCTCACCAGTTGGCCGGCAATGATATTGGATCCACTTTGCATCACCAGAGTGCACCTCACCAGTTTACCGGCAGTGATATTGGATCCACTTTTTATCACCAGAGTGCACCTCACCAGTTTGCCGGCAATGATATTGGATCCACTTTTCATCACCAGTTTGCCGGCAATGATATTGGATCCACTTTTCATCACCAGTTTGCCGGCAATGATATTAGATCCACTTCAGCAATGGTAAGACCATTGCCTTACATACCTTATATGGATCCACAGTATCAGGGATTCAACAATCCCTTCTGCTGAAGTTGACAAGCTCTTATAAAATCACCTTTTGTAAAGGCATATTATGAATGGAAAAAGAGAATATTTTCACTCTGTTTTCATTAGGATGCCACAATGCAGGAGTAAGAGCCGCGAGTTGTATTCTCAGCATGGAAACCATATACTTGTGGAAATAAAACTTCTCCGCTTTTCATAAAATGAAATGGTAATGTGGTTGAACAATGGAATTCTTTGCTCGAAATTCTCAGATATATACATACGTTTTCACTTTTTGTACTCTTGAATATAGGGCCTCGACTTGTTTATGTTGATATTAGGGGTGTATACGGTTCGGTTTCGGTTTAATTCGGTAAGCTGTTTTAGTAACAATCGGTTTTCGGTTCGGTTAATCTCGGTTTTCGGTTTTTTCATATTAACGTTAATTTTTAAAATTTTGTATTTTATTTTGACAAAATAACTTTATTTAATGATTTTTAAACATTAAAAGTTAGAGTTTTTAAGTATTTTTTCATAAATATTTATTAAAAACTTAATTTTTAAGTAAAAGATAATAATTAAAATGCATCTACAGTATTGTAAATATAAAATACTTATTTTTACATTATAAAAATAACTATAAAATAAATAAAAAATTAAATTCTGTTAACCACAATTTGTAAATTTATGAACCATAAACCGTCCAAACGCCTCGGTTCGGATCGATTTTCAGTTTTGCGGTTAACCATACTCAGCCCTACTTGATATTTTAGTGTATGGTATGTGGATTTATTGCGTGTACAAATATTTTTGTTTTTATATTTTAAGAAACCTTAAATTCTAAACTCTAAAACTTAAACCCATAAACTTTTAACCTTAAACTACAACCCTAATTCCTAAAATAAAAGGCTCGTGTAAATTAAAGTTTACACGGCTTGTGTGAAGTATTTCTCTTTTAAGAATCTAAATAATAAAAGCTCCCTTATTTTAGTTCGCCCTAAATAATCTAAAGATAGAAAAATTATATCATGATTCTTTTTCACCATGTCATCTATGGTCTCAACTCTTAACAAATAAAAATCATCATCTCTATTAAATTTTTTCATGTTATCTTTTTACTAAATTAATTTTAATTCATATTTACTGTAAATTAAATTTAAAATACAATTATTATTGAGTAAAGATTCATTTAATAAAAAATAACATGAATAAAATTAATAAAAAAACCATGAATAACATAGTGAGGGACTCCTGATACAATTTCTCCCAAAAATGTGTTTAACCGTGGCATTTTTTTACCAAGGGTTTAACCGTAGTATTACTATAATGAAACCGACATGAATCTGATAATGGACAAATAAAGGTGAGGCCCAAATATTTGGGCCTCAATTAAGTCCAACTTTCCTTTTCGCCACGCCACCAGCAACCAGCCAGCCCAGCCATTTTTCCTCTTCATTTTCAACAAATTTTCACAGCTTATTTTTGCTATATTGATCTCGTTTCTTCACATTTATGATTTCGAAGGGATGAACTCTCTTTTCGCATAGAGGACAAGAGGTAAATGATTTAACTTTATATTTGCCTTTAATTCTCAACTTGCGGTTCAGATCGGATCCAGGTCTCCGCTCTCTTCCTGATTCTAATTTTCATTTCCTGGTCCTGAATTTTGACTGTTTAGTTGCTTTCTTTTTTAAAGAGTTGAACCTCAGTTTCTTATTGATATATTATAGATATTTTAAAATTTGTTTGTAAGGTGTGAGAGAAATAGAGAGTTGAAAAGAAGAAGAATCGATGGACTGGACGACGTTGCAACACTTGGATCTACGCCATGTCGCAAGAGGCATTCTCAAACCGTTGCAGCCGCACGCTGCAGCTTTTCATCCTACTCAAACTCTTGTTTCTGCGGCTATCGGCACTTACATCATCGGTAATACCGACTACGACTACAGTACAACCTTCGTCAATATTTTGTTTTTAGAATTTAGATAGGTTTTGGATTTTATTTTTAAACTTTGATGATAAATCTGCTTTAAAAGAAGGAAAAAAAAAACACATTTTGGATCTGTTTTGATTGCAGAATTTGATGCATTAACTGGAAGTAAGTTAGCTACTATAGACATGGGTTCGCCAGTGGTTCGGATGGGTTATAGTCCTACAAGTGGTCACTCCGTCATTGCTATTCTTGAGGTTGGTTCCGCAATTTTAACGTTAGCTTCTATCATTATTCATTACCTCAAAAGGAAGGGGGAATTGCATTCAATTATTACTAAGATTGGTATTAATACAATCATTAAATTAGTTGACGGAGATGGTAGACCATGCTAAGATTGGTATTAGTTCAGTCATAAGATTTTTACTGCCATTACATGGGTTTGTTTATAAGTACTCCGGTACGAGGTAATAGTTTGAATTTTATATTCTTGTTTCTAAGAATGTAGAGGCATTTTAAAGTAGGGTGTGCTATTTCAGTGTGTGGCATTGATCTTTTAGATAGCTGACTAAGATTAATCTTCTTTTGTATTTTAAGAGGGTTTAGAACCTATCCATGCTAGTGGTGTATTCTAGTGATCATCTATTTCATGTGGTTGTTCCGAAGTTTGAGAAATATATATATATATATATATATTGTTGACCTTATGTATTAGAAAACAAACTTGGTTCTTTTTCACTATTCTAAGATTATAATTAAAATCCCAGTGGCTTATTCTTGATGTTTTTCTCAAGGTCACTGCCACAACATACTGTACCCCTTTTATTTACTTGAGCATTAGATTAAATTTTGAAGATGAAGTATTCACATCCTCTGACATTTTGATGTAATGCAGTAATGAGAATGGTTGTTGTCTTTATGGGCCTGCTTTTATGTGAATCCCTCTTAGTTTTTCCCTATAGTTTCCCTCTGTATGAAGTTTCCTTATGCTGATCGTAACCTTTACTTCATTTTTTCTGAAAATGTCACGTTGCAGGATTGTACAATACGTTCTTGTGACTTTGACGCTGAGCAAACTTGTGTTTTACATTCACCAGAAAAGAAGACAGAACACATTTCATATGAAACTGAAGTTCATCTGGCTTTGACACCTCTCCAACCTGTTGTATTTTTTGGTTTTCACAAGCGAATGAGTGTAACGGGTTAGTTTGATCCATGTCTTATCTGGTAGAAATTTTTTGTACTTGCATCATCATATTATTATACCATGGGAGTTTAATGATGTTTCTAATGTTTTTACTGGCATACATGAAGTTGTTGGGACTGTTGAAGGTGGAAGAGCACCTACAAAAATAAAGACAGACTTGAAGAAACCTGTTGTGAATCTTGCCTGTCATCCTCGGCTTCCTGTTCTGGTACTTTGTCATTTTCCAGTGATAGGTTTTATTTTTATCATATTTATTATCTTTTGTTGCTTTCTGATATGGTTGTAAATTAATTTATTTGTTCGAGATATCTATTTATTCATTTATGATTTTTTTAAAGATCCAGTTCCAAGTAGTTAACAATTGTTAGAAGTTCCGGTGCTTGGCGATTTTCTATGATAGGCATGAAACTTGAAACTTGAATCTGTTCTTGGTTTTTGGCTTGATCATTTAATGTACATGAGATATGTAATGTAGTAGCGAAGTGGTGATGCTGGTCATGTTTGTTTCATTTAAGAATATGATTGTTGAAATGGATCTTTTCTTCTAGGCAGGAACTGAATTCCCCAAAATTTAGTTAATTCATTTTTGCTAACAGTAAGAAATCTGCTCAATATTCTAAAAATCTGAATAGCTAGTTATCATCTTCTGTTCTGACATATCCAACTATCTAGATAGCAGTTAATGCAATCTGATCTATTTATATCTCTTATGATTAAGAATGTACTGAAAAGCTGTTTGTTTTCTGGGTCCTGTCACTTACTTTTTGGAAAACAAAAGTACGTAGCATATGCAGAAGGTTTGATTCGGGCCTACAACATTCATACATACGCCGTTCTTTATACGCTACAACGTAAGTTGAGGGGAAAATGTTTTTTTACTTTTTTTGTATTTTATTATATTAGCCATGCTTAATTATCATGCTGCTTTCCTGTTTTGTTTCCTTCAGTTGATAATACCATTAAGCTTGTTGGTGCCGGTGCGTTTGCTTTTCATCCATCCCTGGAATGGATTTTTGTTGGTGATAGACGTGGTACACTTCTTGCCTGGGATGTATCAACAGAAAGACCTATTATGATTGGAATGTAAGTTTTTTCCTTTTATTTTTCCTTTTTATCACTTTTTGCCTTATTTTCAAGCCTGTATTATTTGTGTTGATATTAGTAGTAGAAGGCACTTCTTTCTTTGTTGAAATATTCTGTTTTTTGCCATGTAGTACACAGGTGGGTTCTCAGCCTATCACATCAATTGCTTGGCTTCCAATGTTGCGTTTACTCGTCATTCTTTCCAAGGATGGAACTTTACAAGTTTGGAAAACACGATTGGTAGTTAATCCAAATAAACCTCCGACGCAAGTAAATTTTTTTGAGCCTGCTTGTAAGTACAACCGTAACCTCTCTAGCAAGGAAGGAGGCCAAGATGCATGCATATTTATCTTAAATGGAAATCACATACTCGAGACATTTTGGTGTCTTCTTTGCAGCAATTGAATCACTGGACATCCCACGCATTCTGTCTCAGCAGGGTGGGGAAGCAGTTTATCCCTTGCCACATATCAGAGCTTTGGATGTTCACCAAAAATTGAACTTAGCAGCTCTGCTTTTTGCAGTTAAGAGTGCTCACCTATGTCGTTGCATTGTAATTATTTGTTAAGTTCTGATTTAAATATGAATTTTCTGTGATAGAATATGAGTGGTGGTAACAACTTGAAGAATAGGGCTGCTTACACTAGGGAAGGAAGGAAACAGCTCTTCGCAGTTTTGCAAAGCGCCAGGGGATCTTCAGGTGGGTGTTTAATTGATCATCTGTCTATACGTCCTTTGTTGCATATGAAGAAAATAATCTGTTTTAAAATAATTTATGCCAGTCTAATTTCTCAATATACCTGGATGTCAACTGTGAAGGGTCTTGTTAGTTAGTATGCATAACCGTGTGTTGTAAAGAGTTTTAGATAGAGTAGAAGTTGTATGTTATCTTTACTTTATCTTAACTAGTAGTTTGAATTTTAAATTTGATCTTTGTAAAGGATAAAAGTCTTATCCTATAGGTTAACCACTTGGTGTTAAACACCTCTGTAAAAGTCTATATAATAGACTCTCTTTCACTAATGAAATATAGAAAAACACAGAGAAAAACTCATTTCTCACATGGTATCGGTTTAGGAGCCGATCCTATCTCTCTCGTCTTCTCCTTTGCTTAATTTCCATGGCCTTTTTCAAACCACCACATCGTAAATTAGTTCCCAAAATAACTCTCGTGCATCCAATTTCGGATCTCGGATGCCTCTCTTTCCCCAATCACATCCTACAAACTAAATGGGAACAATTACCTTCAACAGCAGTTTTTTGGCCATCTCACCTCTAAATCTTCCACAACCGCCTTTATCACTAGTGAAGGTAGAATTTCTGTTTGGCCACTTCAAATCCTCTATCTGGATTATAGATTCTCGTGCCTCGACCATATGATGGCAACCTTGCTATTTCGCACCTTTAACCATTGCAACTCTAAAACCTCCATCAAGGTTGCAGATGGGGGTCTGTCCCAAGTACAAGGAAGTGGCGCTATTCAAGTGGGTGATAAACCTGGTTTTGCCTCATGTGCTATATGTTCCTAATCTTGCCTACAACTTGTTATCGTTAGTAAGTTAGTTCAAGATACTAAATGTGATGCTCACTTTGGAATTAATGGGTGTGTATTTCAGAACAGGGCTCGAAGAAGGTGATTGGCGGTGCTAGGCTATCCAATGGTCTCTATATTCTTGATGAATTACCACCTTTGATTGCTTGATTTTCACGTTGCTTTAAGACTTCATCTTCTTCTTTAAGTAACCCCGATGATATTATGTTGTGGCATCTTAGGCTAGGACATCCAAATTTTGTGTATCTTTCAAAATTGTTTCCCAAGTTATTTAGCAATAAAAAGCCTCATTCTTTTAATTGTGAAGTATGTCAAATTGCTAAACATACTAGGCAAACATATGCTCCTTCCTCATTTACACCCACATCTCCTTTTTCTATAATCCACAAAGTGATATTTGGGGTCCATCTAAGGTAAAAAGCTTGTCCGGGTCTAGGTGGTTTATTACCTTTATTGATGACTATTCTAGGACTACTTGGACTTTCTTAATGAGGAAAAGGCGAAGTTGCGTCAATTTTCAAAACTTTCTATCAAATGATTGAAAATCAGTTTGACAAACGTATTAAGGTTGTGAGGAGTGATAATGGGAGTGAATACCTTAGTCAATCTCTTAGTGTGTTATTTTCGGGAAAAAGGCATTTTCCATCTTACTTCCCCGTGTCAATACTCCACAACAAAATGGTGTTTAAAAAGAAAAAACAGACATCTACTAGAGGTTACGAGGTCTCTTCTTTTTCAGCCAAAGCACCTAAATATCTTTGGGGGAAGCCTTACTTATCGCCACCTACCTTATCAACAGAATGCCCAATAAAACCTTGGGTTTTGCAGTACCAATGTAAGTCTTATTCAAACATTTTCCTCACTTTAAACCACTTTCATCATTATTCCTCTTAGGGTATTTGGCTGCATGACTTTTGTTCATGTGCATGATAAAAATAGAAGTAAGTTGGACCCTAAATCAATCGGTGTGTGTTTATAGGATATTCCTCTAGTCAAAAGGGTTACAAATGCTATTCTCCTATTTCTAAAAAGACCTATGTCTCTTTTGATGTCACTTTCTTTGAGGATAAACCATATTTTGCGTGGGATGAACTTGTGGGAGAAAATGAGGAATTTCAGCCCTTTGTTCCTTCACCTTCCATCATTTCTCCTCTACTGGACATTCCTTTCATATCCTATCCCGAAACCACCGTAATGTAAAATACTATGCCGATGTAAATGCACTCTCCTCATACCAACAAATCACCAAGTCCTTGTACAACACCTCTTCCAAAGACCTAGGGTCTGCAAAGACAAATTTCCCCTACTCCTGTGCATTCACAAATGACAGACATATCAATTTAAGGTGTATACCAGAGAAGAAGAGCCCTAATGAAGTAAATAACCAGCCTAGCACTTGTCAAGAACCGGACTCAAGTCCTGTTGTCTTTGAACCGAGCTTAAATCCGCCATTGTCGAGATTGAAGGTAACATTCCTCCTCAAGATTCTAGTGACCTTGATGACTTTCCTATTGCTATTAGAAAGGAGTAAGAAAATGTACTATGCACCCAATTAACAAATTTGTTGCCTATGGTAAACTTCAGCCCAATTTTAAGGCCTTTACAAACCCAACCTAAACAAGTGTGTGATTCCTAAACAAAGAGAGGAGGCCTTGAAGAATCCCAAATGGAAGAAAGTCATCGAGGAAGAAGTAAGGGCACTTGAGAAAAATGAGACATGGTGTTTGATGATCTACAGGAGGGAAAGAGGGTCTGTTGGATGCAAGTGGGTTTTCACTATCAAGTACAACTCGGATGGGAGCATTGAAAGGTATAAGGCAAGGCTGGTGGCTAAAGGTTTTACACAATCCTATGGGGTGGATTATCAAGAAACCTTTGCACCAAAGTGGCTAAATTGAATACTATTAGAATCTTCATGTCCATAGCTGTAAACAAGGACTGAAATTACATCAACTAGACATCAAAAATGCCTTTCTCAATGGGAGTCTCAAGAGGAAGTATATATGCAAATACCACTGCCTAGAAGGTAAAACAAACTAGAAATACAAAGTGTGCAAACTCAACAAATCATTTGTATGGACTTAAACAATCTCCAAGGGCCTGGTTTGAGAGGTTTGCAAAGGCTATGGTAAAGAATGGATTCAAACAAAGTCAGTGATCACACCTGTTCGTAAAGGTTGCAAGAATCGTAAAATAACCTTATTAATTGTGTATGTTGATGACATAATTATTACAGGGGATGATAGTACGTAAATTGAGAATTTGAAGATTGTTCTTGCCCACGAATTTGAAACAAAGGACTTGGGGAGTCTAAGGTATTTTTTCGGGTATGGAAGTAGGAAGGTCAAGAGAAGGTTTAGTCATCAATCAAAGGATGTACATCCTAGATCTTCTTACGTAAACCGGGATGCTTGGATGCAAGCCACCGAGACACCCATGGACCCGTGGTTGAAGTTCAACAAAGAGGAAGTCGGGTAATCCGGTTGACAAAGAATCCTATCAACGGTTAGTTGGAAAACTAATTTATCTTTCTCTAACAAGGCCGGACATTGCCTACTCGGTGAGTGTTATAAGCCAACACATGAGTGATCCTCGAGAAGAACATTTGAGGCGATTAATGTAATTTTGAGGTACCTAAAATTCACACAGTCTTTGGGCTAATTTTCAAGAAAATTCCGCATGCAATGTGTGAAGGTATACACAGATTCAAGTCAAGGTGAGAGCTCACCGATAGAAGGTCAGTTAGTGGATATTGTGCTTATGTTTGGGGCAACTTGGTTACTTGGAGAAGCAAAAAAAGCGGTGTGGTGTCAAGGAGTAGTCTTGAGGCGAATTTAGAGCATTAGCTCTTGGAATATGTGAAGGAATGTGGATAAAGAGGCTTCTCAAAGAGCTAGAGTTGGATGAAAAGACCGAGTTCGAGATCTATAGTGATGACCAATCAAGAATGAGTATTGCTAAGAATCCGGTGCAACATGACAGAACCAAACACATTGAAATAGATAGGCACTTTATC